>VURO01000275.1:0-18355 GCA_015108175.1 Pelvicachromis taeniatus | reverse complement strand
AAGTTTTCAGGGGTCTGTAAACATCCATGTAGAAGATACGATGAGAGAGAAAAGTGCTTCATTTCCAGAGTCCAGCTCTGTGTTTGATCAAGGTGTCTATTGTGTGTCTATGGAGAGTTTTCAGACTTTGTGTTTCTCTGAGGCGATTTGCCAAATATCTGTAACTCAATGATAGTGACATTTTCTGAAAGCCAGCAAAAATACCTACATTTTGATGTATAATTTGTGGGGGTTGAGTGACAATTGAGCAAGTAGCAACAAGTTGTTTGAACATGAAGAAAAGATTGAGAAAGCTAGAGTGTGCCACTCTAAGCTCACTTCAAAGGAACGAAGGTTCCATGTTCGGAACTTTGACAAATGCCTATTGATTTCAATACAGAAAAATAAGTGCATAAAAATCTTATTATCTCAAAAAGTATAACAGTAATAGCTACCAAGAGATATAGCGCCCATCAGCAGACATAGCAGAATATATTACAAGTTGAATGGTCAAAATCCAACACAAACTGTGGGAGTAGTTAAGGGCCAAAAAATTGGCAACTAGGTTTTTTTTTTTTTGGGTGGATCACTAATGTGTGAATGCATTCTAATGCATTCACACAACCAGTGCATTTGCCAAAAGAACTAACCTTAGTGTCCTTCCTCCCTGATAAAGAAGCTTGTCCTGCTCCTCTCATCCATGCTCACATAACCAAGCACAGAACCCACTCGCAAGCCAGAAGTGACTGAATTTTTACAACGAAACAAAGGGAGGTGTCAATACTTTTAACCAGATGTGCGCTCACTATGGCTGTGGAAGAAAAACCGGATAGATGGCATGATCAGTGTTGGTGTGATGAACTTGTGGATCATTCACAATGAGGTGAGAATCAAATGCAGAGGAGGCCTTATATGCAGGCTTTGGTACTGGCACTCGTCAAACCATGGGCTCCCCTCTTCAAGTCTGTCACGTCAACTCAGAGTCCTGATCTGTAGCGTGCTCGACATCCCTAACCCTGGTACTCTTGCAGGTGAGGCAGGACTAGTGGCAGCAGAAAGCAGTAGTCCCTTAGTGAGGTGTGCTGACTGCCCTGCAGGCTTGGACAGGAAGGCACAACATAGGTGCCATGTCTGCTGTTGACTGGCGTGTCCACGCCATTACTACCCTGCATGTACTGACATGTAAGGAATAGGTAAGTAAGAGTGTTCCTGGAATTTGCATGTTATCCTTATTTGGTGCAATGGTTATGAATAAATATCACAAAGCAGTGATTTCAAAAGGAAATCATGTGGTGAAAAAAATATTTTAGTCAACGGTCATTTGATGCTCATTGTTAGCAACATGGATAACATCATGGAGAAGCTCACAACCCTTATGAGTACTCAGACTATGCTCATTGAACGCAGCATGGATAAGACCTTGAAGAAACTCATGGCTCTCCAGCAAGAGACCTGGTGACCAGTGATGGACATTAGATCAACTGTAAAATCAATATGCAGTTTTTCGCACTAAACAGAAAATCACCATCTTCTTTCATGCGGCCACCATATCGGCGCCAGCTGTGGTCTAATGGCTGGACTGAACAAAAACAACCCAGTGATAACAGAACTGTGTTTAGACTCTTCGCCCTATCCTTCAAGGTCACCTGCGTCTACTTGAGGACTGTTTACTTTTGCTTAACTGGGTGAAAGGACACTCTCCAGTTGAACACAGGACACACACACATGCAAACATCTCATGTACACTGACACAGACATACACTCACCCCCCTCCCCCCTCCCAATGCCCCTGAATGCTTACTCCCACCCGAAGTAGGCAGGCAGATCTGTCCAGCGCAAGAAGATGGCTGCAGGAACGGGCTTCTGTCTACATGTGTTAACTCCTTACCCCCCCGTTGCAAGTCTTGTGATTTTATGTTATAATATGTGAAGATTTATGTGCTTTCTATGCTGAGGTGTTTTTTTCTGTTCTTAGTCTGTTCTCCCCTAGGAGCTCAGTCTGGGAGGAGCTTTTTTTGTCCTCCTATAGGCTGATGTATTGTGTATTTTCAGTGTTTTTCATATCTCTCTGACCTGTCTTCCCAATGTTATTTTGTGTATTCTATGTATGGTCGGATGGGGTGCTCGTAATGGCGCTGGATCATCTGGCAGCCTTAAAAATTTAAGGATTATTCAATTCAATTTTTACCCATTGAATTGAATGGGTCTCCTGCAGCTGTTTGCATGTCGAGAAGACTGTGCCTTCACCAGGGAAGTCTCAAATGTCCTAGGAATGGGTGGACCAAAAACCAAGTTTCCAGTGTCATTATTTTGTTCTCGAATTCCTAATTTTTCAGTAAATTTGGAGCATTTTTTTAGGGCCCCCCAGTGACAGTTTTTATTCATTTTGTTAGACATGGCACAGTTGAAAATAAAAGAAAACCATTCTAATTTGTCATGTGTTGTCATATTTTGATATATTTTGAAGACAAATACTTTTTGCTGGGTATATTATATCAAATCGCCCGCCGTTTTAACTTGATATTGATATTTTTTACTTTTTACTTTTGAAGTTGGTCTTGCTGGTAAAATAAAAAAGAAAACGCCTGTTAAACTGACTTGGACAACTACAGGGTTGACTATGAAGTTTCATTAAACAAGGAATTACAGGATTAGTGTGAGGTTCCCAGTACAGGCCACTGGAAGAGTCTCAGGGAGAATATGTTTTTGTATTTCCACCCCCAACCCTCTGCCAAACACTCCCACTAGAGAATTGTCAACGGATTACATGTGGCCACAGGACATGCTGCTGCATTAATTAAATAAATTCTTTCAACATTTAGTCTCTTCAAAGGTTTCTTTTCCTAAAGACCAAGGTAAAAAATAATAATTAAAACATTATATTTATACTTCTCCACATTTCCAAAGTAAGTCTCAATATACCTTATGTGTTTTATTTGTAGCTGGTAGGTTTTTGAAGGACTGGGGTAGGAGGGATTGCTGCAAAGCAATTTGGCACTAACTCAGCGTGACAACACTTGAGGCCACTGGAATCACTTTCCAAAAAGGCACCCCGGTGTCCTCGGGGTGCTGCTGCGACAGGATAGACTTTATTTGTTTTCCCTCCACATGCTGCTGGATTCAGGGCAAGAGAAGGGCAGAGGTGGTAGCAAAGGAGGAATGTGAAAGAAAAGAAGCATCCTCACTGAGAAAACTGGCTATGAAGCTTGTATTTTTTCTAGTTTGCCTCCTTTTTATGATTCACCTTACTAGCAAAGAAGTCACTTTATTTTCCTTTTTAGTTTGTGGTGAACATATTTACAGTGCATAAGGCTGATAATGTTTGTAAGAGCAAAGATGATGAGCAAGTATTGATGCAAAAATTTTTTAAATGCACTATACACTATGTACACCTTTTTCTATTTTATTATTTAAAGCTAAATAAAATAGGTTGTACCCTTCATCTAGTGGTAACATTACTTGCAGATAGTCTGTGTCTGTCCAGGTTGTGAGATCATTCCGTTGCTTTGATTTCTGACATCACGCCATTTCACTGAAGAAGAACATGATGGCGAGTGTGCCAGCTGTGGAAACATTAGCAAATGTTTATCAGTGACTGCTCCCATGGGCACCCCAAAAATGAAAAATACAGTAAACAAACAAGTATGGTGCATTAACAAATACCAAAACAATCTCTTTGTCTCTATCCACTTATAGCTAAATTGTGTATTTGAAAATAAATGTGTTTCATGTGGAGGTGGAATTTCCTGAATATGGCATCTTTTTCTCTAACAATTAGGTAAGTTTTTATTATACATATTAATGAAATTTTGTGCAAAGTACAGACTCAGTTTCATTTTTATATAGAATTCAGTCTAAAGGGTTTTCAGTGATCACTAAGTCTAGTAAATTGCTATATAAATGCCAGTCTACTTTAATGTACCATTTCCACAACTACAGACAATTTAGTCAGTAACACAAAGTCTTTTAGTCACAAACAAGCTCCATAAACTGCATTAAAATTACAATGAAAAGGATGAGGAACTGTATCTATGATTCAACTCTAATAACATTTGAACAATATTTTTGCTTTAGATTTTTTCTTCAGATTACAGATTCCATATAAAATACAACACATGTCTCACACTGCCTCATTTATACAAGGCAGAGCTGTAACTCACTGACAATTTCACTGAATTGGAAATAAAAACATCGTAGCGCAGTGTGATCTGCAGTGCTGCAAATGGCATCTTGAGCACCATTGGAGGTTTGGTATCACATGCTAGCAGCAGCTCCATGCTTGCTTTGGAAGGCAGCACAATAAGAATCCCCTGCATGGATGAGACTAAAGTTTGACAGGCCGGTGGATCAGGAGGGTCAGCTCCTCTTTTCAGCTGATAATGGAAAGCAGAGATTATGGTAATGAGACAGACGCCTAGAGCCGATAGAGGGGCTAAACCTGGACTTCCTCTTTGTCCACGCCAGATCTCTCGATTGGCATGCTATGACTTATCTGTAGAATGGGAGTATGATGTAGCTCCCCAGACACATGCACCCTCACACACAGGGTTACACATGTGCAGCTATAACAAACACAAGAAGAGCCGTGTTTTTGTTACAGAGTGAATACAACCAGTACTGAAACCCATCCAAGCTTTTATGTTTTATCTTGCATTGCACACAACTACATGCAGTGTATCTCCCTTGGGAAAGTCACTGAACTCCAATACTAGAAGGTATTTGAAGGCATAAAATAAAGTGCTGTATGGATGTGTGCAGATGTGTGTGTGTGTGAATGGGTGACTCTGGCCATATAGCTACATTTAAGAGATCACTCTAAAATTGAATCACCTTGATCCAAATGTTTCAGTTAGGTTGTGATGAGAAATGTCTGCTAGAGCTTAAAGCTTATAAAGAAATTTTGATAAATATATTATTTTACATTTTCATAACATAAAATTGTCATGCTTATAAAATGTTTTTTATAAACAAATCCCAGGGAGTATTATTTTTCCTGTAGCATTGTATACATTTGTAATAATCTTAAACTATATGAAGTAAAATGGTTGATTTATTCAGAACTATTCCAGTTATTGGGCTTCCTAAATAACTGGAATAGTTGCAAACATATAACAGATAGCTGTTATATGAGGTATAAACAGCTGTTTGGAGTTCACAGAAAAGGTCTTCTAAGACATTATTATTTAGATATGCCCAACAGATATAATGCATTTGCTGAAAGAATGCAGTGTGAAAACAGTCGGTCTGATGGACAGTGCTAATGATATTGTTCCCCATTTTGACCAAGACATGGGGACAAAGACTAACTGCTCTGGAGAGCTGCATGAAACTAATTATGGGTCATTGTGAAAATCATATTAGTTCCAGTGTAATTACACCCAGGATCTGCTTTCAGTTAAACAGACTGCTGGCTCAACAGTTAATAAATACAATTATTAGTGAAAAACAATAAAACAATGTTTTCTCAGACTGAAATATTATTGTTGCTGTCTGGTCCTCTGCTGTTGTGTTTGCATGTGAGAGAGATCTGTGAGTATCTTTCTTTTGTTCACGGTCTCAATTTCTTTACAGTCTGCTTAGGCTATGGGCACACCAGAGCAAGAGCAAAATACATTAGTATCTTGTTTAGCTTTATTTAACTTCAGTATTAGTATTTTCTGAGAACAACAATCATCTGAAAAGAAAGAAATGTCTGAAATTATCTACCACTTAAAAAGACTTTAAGTGGTAGTCTTACACTTAAGACAAACTGTAGTCACAAACTGTGACTACAGTTTGTAATTTACTATAATTACAAACTGTAGTCACAGAGTAATTATAGTAAATGGACTGAATTCTTATATAGTGCTTTTCTACTCTCCCGGGACACTCAGAGTACTTTATACAACATGCTTCATTCACCCATTTAAACAAGCGCTTTTCTATGCTTAAACATTCCCTATCTAGCATTCACACAAATTCATACTTCAATGGATGCATTGGAGAGCAACTTGGGATTGCTAGGTTATTTTGCCCAAGGATATTTGGCACGCAGACTGCAGCAGTCAGCAACCTTCCCATTAGTAGATGACCTGCTCTACCACCAGAGCTCCAGCCACCCCAAAATGATGTGATGCATACAGCACTTTACTAAGACACAACCTCACTCATTCTTACATTGGGGGCAGCTTTGGGTTTTGTATCTTACTGAGGGACACTTTGGCAGACCTTCTGATATGTAAATCACACACACACACACACACACACACACACACGCATACACACACACACACACACAGCTTAAGTCTGCCATAATATTTCTGAGATAGATTTTAAAGCAGGAAAACTGATGTCATAACTGTGTCCATACCACAATGTGACTATACCATTAGTTAGTCTTAATTTAATGACACACTCGAAAGTCATAACTCGTATTAGTCATTTGACCAAATGGATACTGTAATTAGCATAGAAAGGATATATAGATGAAGTATTCTTTCATCTATATATTTTCTACCATCTATTCCATATACCGGCACCAACGGACTAATTAAAAAGAGAGTGTACAAAGTTCTACTTGTGGACTCTTTCCTGTCCTATTCAGCTGAAGAGATTTAGGAGGCGTGTGAACAAATGGGAACAAAGTGAAATGGAGAGGTGCTGGCTGCGGCTCCTTTAGCTATCCTGTCTTAGCTCTAAAAACGCCTAAGATAGGCTTGTCTTAAATAACAGTTGCCCAGGAGCCTCCCAAGGCCTTTAGAGGGTGAGAGGTTTAGGGGTACACCTCGCGGGACGGGGGGGCATTGGCAATAAAAGGCAATAAAAGACCCTGTCACACTCTGCAAGATTTCAGTACACACTTCCAAAATGATTTACTAAAGCTGAGCAGCGAGCAAAGTGCAGCCCGCATAATCACGGATGAAGGAGGTCAAGTGGTGCAGGGCTATGGCATAGAACAAGATATTCATGTTCATATTTTAACTAATATTGTTTATGCTAAAGACTGAAATATAAGAATTTCAGAATCTAAATATTTCAGCATCGTTCATTTTGCATGGTTAGACAATGCTCAGTCGTTAGTATAAATGCAAAAATGCCAAATGCCAAAATAAATCACCAATTAAAGGACAATCCTCATTAAATGGTACAATTTTTACTAAGAATATTCCTATAAGGAAGTCTTAGCTGCTTCCGTCCTGAATGTGTAAATATGTTTTTTGAAGTTTACTGTAAAATCAGCAAGAGGTTCATTTCATTTTTGCTGGGATGGCTCTTTTCATTTGACTTTCACATTTGTATGCCTTTACCAACAATACAAGTCCTTCAATCGCTGGTCTAAACACTAAACTAATTGAGGCCAAAGCCAAAGTTTGAAAAATTATTCAAAGAACACAACAGAAAGTACAATATAATCTGCCAATTGGCATCAAGAGCAGCTTTGTCAACAAAGGCCTCAAATACAAACCCAAATGGGCAAAATCGAGCTGAAGCAGAGAAGCGTTGCGATGCTGTTGCTGCCTCTGCACACATTCCCATTCACACAGTTTAGTATTGTTCCTGCCTTTGTTCCAATACAGCTCCCTCACAATAGTATTTAGTCACAACAAATGCCGCAAAAGTGTATAGTAAGCAGCATGAGTGAAGTGTGTGCAAGCACAGACCGTGTTAAAGTAGTGAGTAAAATATTTGCCAAAGGATTTAAAAACTCTGCACACTTTCTTTGAAAAATGAATGAAAAAATCCCAACTTTTGTCGTTTAACTGTGGAAAAATATTTGACTGCATCCACAAAATATAGTCTCCCCGAAAGCTATGGGAGCTGTTACAGAAGCCTCATGGTTTGCACAAACGCTACACAGAACTGGCACTGAACTCAATCCAGCCCACACAAAGACGCTGGCTTTATCAGAGCATTATGTCTTAGCAAACTGCTATTAATGCAAAGTCTTTATCTTCTTTCCTCCCCAGGCACTGGCATGCATGTCTTTATTTAGTAGATAAAAAAATAGCCATAAACAAAAATTGCAGACTGTCAATATACATACTGATAGAGATTAGAGCTGGGAGCAAATATAATAATAAGAGGAACTCTTAAGATATTCTCGACACAGTAAAGCCTTCTGGACAGCTGCAGGCTTAAAGAAAGCAGAAAGTTTTAAAGAGCAATGGTATAATCTTATTTTGGAAGAAAGTAGATTAACAATCCTAGCAGTGCAAAGAAAATGAAGCGATTTGTGCTTGCTGACCATCTTTACAGATTTCAGTTAAAAAGCTCTGATATGTTTGTAGGAGATGGAGAAACAGGTGAGGGTTTCCTTTGTAGCTTCTTTGCTCATGTCCCCATTTGTGAAAATTTGGGTCATATGTCAAATACACTCTGAATTATACAGTCATAAATGTCATGTTTACAGCTGACATTGAAATAGATTCAGACATAAGCAGCAAATGGTGCTCATAGTTTGACACCAGGACTGCATGGATTACTAATAGAAATTGTTCCTGTTTTTCTTTTAACCATGAAGCAGCAATAATACTAAGCTGCTTTCATTTAATAACATAATAAAATAATGGTTTGAACTTCACCTCCAGATGGGCACAAATGCTCGTTTGACTTTGCACCCATATCAAAACCTAAACCTGTTTTAAGGCTTTAACCATTAAATTTACCAGGCCCCTTAAATGTCTTACTGAAGCTCATTGGGCACTATATGGGCGATACACTGCAAAAACTCAAAATCTTGCCAAGAATATTTGTCTTATTTCTAGTCAAAGTAATCTCATCACACTTAAAATAAAATGGCTATGAACCACTAACCTTCCGATCAGTAGCTGACCTGCTCTACCACCTGCGCTACAGCCACCCAAGATATTTTTATTTGAAATAAGTCAAAAAATCTGCCAATGTCGCAGTTTGTTACTCTTGTCTCTGTTCATGTTTGCTCCATCTCCCCTGTCAGCCGTGTCGCCTTGTCGAGTCTGCGTCTCTTAGTGTTTGTCTTATGTTTCCTGTTTTATTTTGACAGTCTCGTGTTATTTGTTACTGTTTTCGTTTTTGCTAACTCCCTGCCTCGCTATGTTATATTACTCCCATCTGTGTCTCATTCCCTCGTTACTCCCTTGTGTATTTTAAGCCCTGTGTTTTCCTCAACCCATTGTCGCTTTCCTGGTTCTTTGCTCCTCATTTCCTAGTGTTTACTTCTTTGTTTCCACGTTCAAGTTTTGGCTTGTTTTTTGTTTGTTAACTGTTAACTGATTAATGCCCTAAAAAATCTTGCAGTTATATCACATTTTATAGTCGTATACTAAGCACTCAATGCTCATTAGATTACATTCACATCCACTATAAGCAATTTAACTATCTCATATCCATGGCCAATATAGAATTTAGACGGTGAGAAAAAGCAGGCGGACCGAGAGCAAACCCACACTGGAATACATGCAACGACCCCAATCCACAAGCTTTGTGCTGCAAGACAGCACAAATAGTAGCAGCCTCCAAATAGTAGTAACAGCTGGAACTTCCAGTTTAATTCATTAATTTTTAATTCAAGTTCAGTCACACACAAAAATAATAAAATGTGTAAGTCAGCAGCAACACTGAGGCAGAGAGGGTTGCTCTTCTTCTACTTTTTCAGAGGAAAAAAGGAGATCAAAATATAAATGAGAAAAAACAGTAACTGACTGAAATAAATCTTGAATAAATTTCATTATCAGTTATAAAATAAATGTTCTCTCACTTTGAAACAAATCTGTTGTTGAACTTAAAATGCCTCAACAGTGACATCTGCTGGTATGAGGGGGGGCAGGGTAGTCTGTGTGAGTACTGGGACAGGATTTCTTATGTTTCACTTGGCTTTTGTTATTCATTTGTTTCCTCTTAATGTGCATGACAATTCAAATCATGGACAAAATGAGGATGTCCTTCCTTACCAATCAACAACCACCAAAAATTAGCTCGGTGCAGTTAGCTAGCAGCAGCAGTGATAAGACGTTGCCTGTAAAATTATAGAGAGCTCTGCAGTGAGAGTACAGTCTTGGACCTTGCGGTCTCAGCTTCCTGGGCTGGACCCAGTCCCTCTCACCTGTCATTGGATCCATGTGAGAGGAGCTGGGTGTGGTCAAGTATTGTGTATGTTTTTGTATCATGCTGACTGGACTTCTTCGGCCCCTAAAAGGTCTAGAGAAGACAGACAGACAGACCTTTTTACCTACCCTGCTCTTAGAAGAGTGCATGCAACAGAATTTATCACAGCTACAAAGGTATTCCTCCAATGTGAAGTGAATTAACATAATTAAGTAACATAATAAGGTTTGCATGTCTCTATATGTATACAGGCATCTTAGAAAATTCATATAATTTATAAGTTTTACTTAGTACTGTACGGACAACATTTGGCTTTTTAGAGCTGTTGTGATATTTGTATTTTCAAAGTCTGATCCATTCACTAAATTAAAAATTATATTTCTTGCATTGTTTGTTATTTTCCAATTTTCTCTTAAACTCAAAAATGGTGGTGATGTATGGAGTAATTATTGTACACACGGATGTTTACCATAAAAATAGAGGCCTCAGATATGGTAGATAAGAAAAGATTGCAATAGACCAGGGGTGTCAAACTCATTTATGTTGTGGGCCACATTCAGTCTCATTCACTTTGACCCTAATTGGGCCAAACCAGTGAAACTGCCCTTTCTATCAGTGTAAAGAAGTTGCATATTTAACTGCTGATACAGAAAAGGTCAAACTCTTTGGACTTAAATTGTAAGAAATGAACATACAGAAAAGGTTCTGGTAGCTTATTGCCCAGACAGTTCCGTTTTTGTTTTGTTTTGTTGTTTTGTTTATTGTAACTGTAGTCATAAGAAAGCTAAAATTTCTATAGCAGAAGTGAAAAACCTAAACTTTTCTGTTATTTAACTGTTTATAACTTAATTACTCTGTGTAGTATGAATGGCTTTAAGAGAAAACTTGTGAAAATACTGTTAAAAGTCCGGAATTTCTGCTTGTTTGTGGTGAGATCGAATAAGTTATGAATTATAAATGTCTTCTCACGCACACTCAGGCCTGTGAGACTCATTTAGACACTCAGATAATGACCTCTCTGCTACAGGCAGATATTTCTGCATCTCTGCCATTCAAAAACACTTTGTAAATACCGGTAGTATTATAATATATATATATTATAAGCCTTATTTTTTATGCATTTGTTACTACTAAGTAGAACACACATGAGGTTTAAGACCTGGACAATTTTGAAACTTTTTGTCCTTCGCAATGGAAAATGGCTGAAAATAAAAGTGGGTATTGCTTTATCCAGCTCCTAATTTTATAAATTCTGCACTCCACTTTAACCAACATTACTGAAATGCAGCCAGATGCTGCTCGTTTTACATTTTTACTTGTTACGTCACTTTTTCCCCAAAGCCTGAATTTAAATCCGCTCTGCATCTCTGTGTACCTGGCCTGTACCAATACATTTGGTGTCTTCAGAACATCTGCCATCCTTCCTTCTTTCACATAATGGTACCATCCAAGTGTGTCTTTACATAGCAATTGGTCGCATGGTGTGTCAATCAAAATAAAGTCCTGCCCCTGTCTGTATGAATTCTCAGCAGAGCTGAAGATTTGGCTCCCACATACTGTGGGGCCATTAATTACTGACATGGGAAATTATCTCATGGGCCAGATATAATTGTATAGCGGGCCGTATGTTTTGAGACCTCTGCAATAGACAATTTATTCATTAATGAAATAATTAGCTAGGGTATTCATATTACTGTATTGTGCGACTTCAGGCTTTACAAAAGTTGGCTTTCCTCTCATATACACGGTCCTATATCTCCCTCTGGGATATTTAAAGGCCCCATTCATCCAAATGAATAGAGTGCTCATATCTTTCATGTTACCTAGAGCTTCCTTCAGTCTTGTTCCACTGCTGTTATTGTTTTATCATTAACTATTTTTATGCAGTTGCATTGAAACCATGTCATTATTAGGTAATGCTTGCTGCAGGCAGTCCAAAAAGGGCATCATGGTAAAAAGCTTCCCTAGTATTTCTGCTATACCTGCTGCTTGAAGTTGCTGTAAGAATTCTTCTAATTCTAATAATAGAGAGTAGAGAGTTGGCCACGGCAATCCCTCCCACTGCAGTTGCATATTCATTCAAAACAGAAGCATTAGAAATGCCGATCAGCTCACCAGCACAGAGCAGAAGCCTTTCAGCATTTTGCTGTTGTCTAGCTCAATCGTATCACTTTGAAGGAGTCTATTCAGAGGTATTCATGCATCTGCCTTCAGGCTACAATGGCAGCCACTTTATAAACTGTCAGCCTGCTTGCCTCAAGCCTTCGGTTCATATTGTTTCCTTTCTTTAATAGACTTGGAGGAGTTCATCAACTCCTTCAGTGGCAAATGCAGGCACAGAATAGCAGGCTGGCCTCCTAGTCCATTTCAACCCAGGTTATTTTTTCTTTCTTCTCATCCTGTTAGCAGCCCACAACACACATAAAAGTTGTTTTCTGCACACTTAGCTATTTTCTCTACATCTGCTACCTGCACACTGCAAACACTCAAAACATTTAGCAGTCTCGGCAAAAGCAAATTCTTCAAATCAAGATTTTTTTTATTAAGATACATACATATAGACACATAGACAAGGAAGATTAATTAGTGTCATTTTCAGCAAACGCATGTTTTGATGACAATGTGAATATTTTGTAATGCCATCCACAGTCAACGCGAGTCAGCTAAAATATGAAATTACAGCAAATTTTGGACCAGTTTGTGTGACGTTTTTGTTTTCATGTGCTTTAATTAGAATTAAACACAATCAGAAAATAAACCACTACTGCCACTGAAGCTGTTCCCGTGGGTCAGACTGTAATAACACCTACTAAGAACTGCATGCTGTGCTAATCGAAACCTTTATACTTCTCTCAGAAGAAACTGAAAAAGATTTTTGTGCAAAGAGCTGCAGCAGATCCATTCACTAATCCAAGGTTACTAGCGTGTCAGAGTGTGGTTCCTCATGAAGCCACAGTGTGAACAATGCTGTTTCCACCATGACCAAAGACTATGCTAAAGATTTGGCTCGAATTATTTTTATTGTAGTGAAAGAGAAATGGCTGATAATCCACTTTCATTCCTATGAACAGAGTAAACATTTGCTCATCCACCAACTAAAAACATTGTTAGGCCTTTATACCCTAGTAATCTCTGTTTATTTAAGGTCATTTTTGGCCAGTAACAATGAGTAGACGGTGTTTACTAAATGAGATTTACTTTTATGAATTTATGGAGAAAACCATGGAAAAGCCATTGACCCTCGAAGAAAATAAAATTTTAAACAGAACTTCAGAAAAGTGACTTGCTAAGTAATTATTGGATGATTTCCTAAATACTTGATTTTTCTTTTACAACTAATCACCTACGCACACACTCTGCTCATTTTTGCTTGTTTAATGTTTGTCATAGAATCTTTTTTTAACATTTGACACAAAAATTAAACAAGCAATGGGATATTAAAATATATCAAACCATCTTTTCAGTATTATAGTATGATCGTAGTCTTTGGATCCTGCTTTAATGCAAATCATTTCTTTTCATGCTTAATTTCATTCATATTAATTAGGCACAGGCCCAACGCTCACACTTAATATAATATCTGAGGAGTCCAGGTTTTCTAAATTTCTCCCTAGTTTTCCAGCGACCTTTACAACATGGAAATCCATGAATAATACAGCAACATTTGTTTACATGATTAGTTTACATGTTTATATTTTCATACTGAATATTTACAATAATAGTTAAAATTTCTGCTTTGCAATAAATCAAGAGAACTGGGGCCTTGTTATTTCTATAAATTCAGCTATCTGCTTTGATATGCAATTTTTTTTTGTTGCTTGAATTGGGAACATTTCCCCCCCTTTCATTTCAAAATAAATTCAGTGATACTGCAAATGGAAAAATAACCTACAAGACATTACAAAACTGCAGCAGAGTATTTCTGGACCAACTGATTTTGTCAATGAGCGGTGTCTTTAAAGACAGCAGAGTTTAATCCTACAGCTAGCTGTGAGAGACGTAAGGTGGAGAAAGAACGCTCTCTGAGTGGTCTGTTAGCATATAGCAGAAAGTTTTCCCGTGCAGCCAAATGAACCAGATTAACGAAGATGTTTCCCTTCCAAATCTTGACAGAGGCAGCTAACAAACCAATCAAGCACAACATGATATCAAATGTAGTTCTTAAACCTTAAAAAAGTGAGTGAAATCGTCAAATCTTAAAAGGCTTTTTAAGGTTTCCTCAAATTTATCTTGACATTTTGTGTTTTCTGGCTATGAGACATTCTACTCATTTAAAAATACATGTAAAATCTTTATCAATAAAATTCAAAGTGTAATGAAATACAAATTGAAAATTAAACTAGAGCTACTAGAACCTAGGTATATGGTTTCTTTAAGGTTTCAGACTGACCAAAGTGTTAACATTGTATAATTTTATTGTTATAATATTGTTTGTGCCAATGCTATATTGCTCTCTTTGCGTTTGTGCTGTGTATATCCTTTACAAATGGGTTGTAATGGGATGCCATAGGCTTCTGACTGCCCTCATCCCCGTTTTGCCTACTTGCTCTTTGTGGACCATTCCTCTTTTGTTGGCTGATCAGCTTCCTATTGGGTTGCCAGACAAGATCCTTGGCATTTGTCGGCAAATGAAAGAAGGATTAAGGGATGGCTACTAAACACTCCATGGCTAAGAAGTGGGCTGCTATTCTCCTATTCAAAGACCTTTCCCAGTTCAGCAGCTCCCCTTTATATATATTTGTTTTCTCAAAGACAACATTGAGAAGTCCCCAGTTCTGCAGAAATAAAGGAAAGTCAGGCCAGCAAACATGCTTATAGTTGTTGAAAAGGAAAAGAAATCATACAATTAGCTGCACGCTAAGTACCAACAATTACAATAAAGTGTGATGTTTTCTTGGTGTAAACCTTTAAGATGGTTCATATGTTGAAATATTAAATTAATTTATCAACTACCAACAACTTGGTGGTAACTAAAATGTCTGAAACTAATCGCTGCCTGTTTGATGAGGATATAGAAATGGAACCAATAATTGGGAATTAGAAAATATTAGCAGATCAACCAGTGTGGATGGTCTGTAGAACCTATGGATCCACATTATTGTTGTGATCAGCATTAATTCAGTATTACCATTAATCATCCTCAAGCATGCAAATATGCACTTAGTAATTCAAAGCAAGCTGTGACAAACAAAATTATTTTGTGGGGTATGTGATAAGTCTGAGTGTCTGTCATACAGAGCATTAGAGTGATTATATGCAACGTAACAGATTATGTTACCATCTAAACACTGGAAAATATTTTTGTTAAATATCCTGGTGCCTATTTTTAATTTTAAAAACACGTGAATCACTCCACAAATAGTCAAATTACTCCCTTTTTATATGTAATGCCTTTATGTTGCATGTGAAAGATAAAGCTCAGAGAGTTCCTACTTAAATGAAAACATGATCAACAGAACAAGGATATTCACCTGAGAAGTCTGGAAATCTTTTACTGATTTACTGCTTTGCTTAAGATAGATGTTATCAAAGACTGGAAAAGCAAACTTGTTTCATCATTTCTTCTATTATCAACTGTTAAAAACATCAATTGTTATAAAACCTCTAAACCCCACTAACGAAATCACTGTTCTTAGTGACTCATATTTAGCACTGTTCATCTTCGACAACCAAGCCCTGAACCTACTTTAATCTGAAACCTTACCGTCACACATTTCTACATTAGTTATTGATCTTTTCACACATTAAGGCTAGAAATAATTTTAATTAAAACGTTCCCATGTTGCTACTCCAATTTTCTGATTTTTCCTATTTACTGTGTGTCTTGTGTTACTGTGCTTTATCCTGTTCCTCTGTGCTTCTACAGTGACCCAGTTTCTCCACAGGGATCTAATGCTGTCCCTGCCCACCTCCAGAACCTCATCCAACTATGAGTCCCTTCATTTCACATGGTGAGAGAGAGGGAGAGCCTAGAAAAAATGCTTAACATAGACAACTGCAATTTTAAAATGTATATTAAATATTTCTCTCTAGTGTTGAGGAAGGCAGCTCATGATGTGAAAACTTGATGCCTGTAGTTTCTAAGTAAGCACAATCATTTCACTCAGACATCACAGGAAGAGAGGCCGTCCCTCTGAAAAGAGGCATGGCATTAGTGTTGGGGGCACAGAGGGCCGGACAGATCCTCTCTCATATAGAAAATGGGCTTTAATTATTATACAGGCAAGCCTGAAGGCAGTGCTGGCTTCAGCTAATGTGATGAACCCTCATTGTGGCAGTGTCACTACAAATGTTACAAATAATGAAAAGCAGCAGAGGATCAAAGCCTCTAAGCTCCTCACTTTGCTCCAGCAGCTTCCTACTTTCCTCACCTACTTTTTCCTTTGCTGCTAAAGTCTGAAACAGAGCAGATGAAGCGTGCCCTCAGGTCTACCTCAGGCCAGCATATCACCACAACTTCAACAGTCAGCATTACAGTGGAAACAGCTTCACTGTTTATACTTACAACACATTTGTAGGGGAGTAAAATGTCACTGTTGTAACACAGGAGGGAAAACAATCTCTGCATCCATAATCACAGACTACCACATGTCGAAAAGCGTCATCATATAGACGCTTGAAATATATACACATATATTTTGTGGATTTTCTCAACTTTAGGGACAGTGTCAGATGATTACAGAGCATTTCTTAACTCACTACATTCCTTTGTCCTTCAGAGGAATGATTTGCTATAAGATCAGTGCATCTTAGGAATGTTTGGTCGAGGCTTACGCGATGATGTTTATAATGTCATGGTCTCACATCACTGATTTTTTACATTTTCAGTAGCAATTTATTTATTTTATCACTCGCTACAAATCAGTGATCCTTAAGACTTTTGGTTATATTGGATTTTTATATCACTTTAATAATAAAGTGTTAATGTAACATACTATATTGAAATACATTTTATATTCATATACCGTAAACAAAATTTCATCAAGGATTTTCCAAAATTGTATTTACAGTACATGATTATAAACTATAGACTCACTTTAGAGTTTTTAAATCATTTACTGTGGCAATGCTTTTATATAATCTAGATCATTAAGAAAGACAACAAATATTATCTCCACAGTGTGACAGGATTTATTTTTGTCATTTGGAAACCTTCTTTAGTTTTACATTTAAAATTCAATACACTATATATATGCTCATTGTAACATTTACAATTCTTTGTTTAATTAAAATGTAATAAAGTACATGTGCACTTTGGGGCGATGTCTTCAAAGCATGCCAAGTGTTAGCGCAGGTCAAAGGCAGAAAAGCAGCAGATCCTCACATTGAAGCAAATGCCAGCAGCATTTTGATCACTGCCGTGATGATTTTGACTCACTACTCATTACTGCTGATACAATTCCTCTGACTTCCAACCCCCTTTACCTTTTGTAACACAGCTGTTAAAAATGTGAATTTTAGGTGCACAACAGCAGGGGAGAAAAGAGAGGTTAATCCCAGTTTAATACAGTGATGCACAGCCCAGGACCGTGGCTGTGATGATTGTGTTATCTGCAGACAGCATTTAGGTCTCCCTCAATTTCAACCCGGGTAAAATAGCTGGAAGAAAGTGAAGGTGGAGTAGAGTAAGTGTGAATGCCTGGGGAAATTGTTATTAATAGCTACAACTTCCCACAGGCTGTGCTCTCTGCAAAGAAGCTTCCCGTCACCTCCACTGGATTTGTTTGAAGTGCTTTCTCTAGCCTCACTGTCTACCTTTTCTCTTTCAACCAGGCTGGACTCCAGAGTTTTTTTCCTACATGATGCTTATTTATATCTTTAAAACACAGCATACACACTAAATAACGCTATATATAAACTGTAAAAAGAAAGCCTGAACAGCTGGATTTCAGTCACCTCTAAGAAATGCAGTTTGCAGGCCTAACATATTAGGATGCATTTTCAGTGTTTTCTACAATGTGACACATGACAGTAATTTACAGAACCAAGGCTTTAAAGCTTTGATGAGTACATTTAGCAAACATAAACAATAATCCTAACTGAAAATTAACAGATTAACAGTAAGTTTGTCATTTATCAGTTATATGCAAATGTCAGACTCAAACAGCATGTGCCCGGAATATTGCATTCATCTGAGCAATACTTCAATAGGAATCAGAATGTATTTTCCTGTGTGTGTGTGTGTGTGTGTGTGTGTGTGTGTGTGTGTGTGTGTGTGTGTGTGTGTGTGTGTGTGTGTGTGTGTGTGTGTGTGTGTGTTACTTTTTAAGGTTATTTCAAATTAGGCTTACTCATTTTATGTATCTTTTTAGCT
>VURO01000271.1:34289-47084 GCA_015108175.1 Pelvicachromis taeniatus | reverse complement strand
TAACTAGTTAATGACAGTTTAAGCTAAGCTGCTGGCTGTAGCTTCAAAGAAACAAAAGTGGATTTAACTGTTATCGCATATTAGTTTAAACACATGCACTACTGTCCAGAAGCTGTGAGCCACTCGTCAGTTTAAAAAAATATTTTGCTGGAGAAATGAACAACTGCAGTCAAACTCGTTCCTGGTGAGTGATGGGCTGCCCTTTGTTACCAATTCTGTTTGTAATTTTTATGGACAGAATTTCTAGGCGTAGCCAATTGGCGGAAAGCTTTCATTTGGCCGGTCTCAGAATCTCATCTCTGCCTTTCGCAGATGATATGATTCTGTTGGCTTCATCAGGTGATGGCCTCCAGCTCGCAGCCGAGTGTGAAGCGGTGGGAATGACAATCAGCACCTCCTAATCCGAGGCCATGGTCCTCAGCCGGAAAAGGGTTGAGTGCCCACTCAGGGTCAGGGACGAGTTCTTGCCCCAAGTGGAGGAGTTTAAGTATCTCGGGGTCTTGTTCACGAGTGACGGGAGAAGGGAGCGGGAGATCGACAGAAGGATTGGTGTTGCGGTTGCAGTGATGCGGATGCTGTACCGGCCCGTTGTGGTGAAGAGAGAGCTGAGTGTAAAAGCGAAGCTCTCAATTTACCGGTCGATTTACATCTCTACCCTCATTTTTGGTCACGAGCTGTGGGTAGTGACCAAACGAACGAGATCGCGGATACAAGCGGCGGAAATGGGCTTCCTCCAAAGGGTGACTGGACTCTCCCTTAGAGATAGAGTGAGAAGTCTGGCCTTTCGGGAGGAGCTCAGAGTAGAGCTGCTGCCTCCTTCATGTCGAAAGGAGCCAGTGGTTTGGGCATCTTCCAAGGATGCCTCCTGGGTGAGGTGTTCCAGGCATGTCCCACTGGGAGGAGGCCCGGGGCAGACCCAGGACACGCTGAAGAGATTATATCTCTTGGCTGACCTGGGAACACCTTGGTGTTCCCCAGGACAAGCTGGAGGAGGTGGCTGGGGAGAGGGAGGTCTGGGCTTCTCTGCTTGGACTGCTGCCCCCACAACCCGGCCCCCATCCATTCAAGATGAATGGATGGATGAAAAACAGTAGCAGCAATTGAGTAAAATATAAGACAAAATCAGAGTCAACATTTGGTATGAAGACCTTTATTCATCAACACAGCCTGAACTCGGTTAGGCAAGATTTATTTTATTTTCTTTAAGTAGTCTTCTGACTTAATTTCCACATGATATTGATATGTAGATCAAAATTTGATGGTACTTTATCCATGTTCATAATTTCAACAATTTTGACAGGATCCCCAACACCAATGGCTGAAATGCACTCCCAAGTAATGACAGAGCCTCTAATGTGTTTTACAGATTTCTGTCCACATTAACCTCTCTCGTGACATCCTCTGTAAAAACTTGATTTGAACAAAAAAAATTGTAAATTTGGATTCTTTGCTCCATAAGACCTCTCCACTGGTTTCTAGTTTTTGTGTTATTTGTCATACCTCAGCCTTTTATCTCTTTTTCTCTTCCTTAAAAATGGCATTTTGACAGCCATCAACTGAAGGTCGAAATGCATTTCTCGGGTCCTGTGTCAGGTCTAGATATTTTTTTCAGTTTCTTAAGGGCATGGCTTTCAGATACTCTTCCTCTGCTGTAGATCTGTATAGGTTTTTGATAATAACCCCGTGAACGAAAATACATTTAAAATTCGTTCTTTCCCAAGTTATGTGTTGATACATTGCTTGTTCATTCTTTGACTTCAGTGCCTTTTTTATGCTCAAATGAGTCAATGGTTCATGTACAAGGACTGGACTGAGTTAGAAAGCAGGTAATGTCCAAAGAAAAACTGTGAAAGAACTTAAGAAAGGATAATTAGTCAAGACCACTTAAAAGAAGTACAATAAAGTTTGGCTGCCATGCAAAACATAAAGAACTGGGGTGTCTTAAGACTTTTGCACAGTGCTGTATTTACTAAAAACTATTTAGCTTTAGTTGCTAATGATTAGGTTATTAATACGCATTTCTTACCCTCCTCCGAGGTACGCAGGAGAACCATGAGGCTGTCATGCCCTTGTAACTCATTAAAGTAAGGCCGGATCTTGACCTCGTACTCGGTACCACCGTAGAGATCGACTAAGATGGTACTGTAGTCGGACGTGGCCTCCACATCTTGGACCAGCCAGGAGCTGCCAATTGTTCGATAAAATATACGGTAACCCTGAACGTACCGAGATTGTCGGGCAACCTAAAAAAGGTAGAAGACAAAAAGCACAAAAACATGGCTTTACATTTAAGTCAGTTATCAAAAGCAGGGAAGCGTAACCAGCTATTTCTGCACAAGTTGATCTATTGGTGTCATATAATGCTGAGCAGAGTTTCGAAAGTTAATGTTTGGAGATTAACATGTCTTCTGCACACTACAAGCTGACTTTGAAACCCATCAGTATTAATCTCACACTCCAAGAAATCTTGGCGCTTGTAGGAGACAGAACCATCGGCTTCTGCAGGTAGACAGACACCTCTCCCAGCTCTCTCTGCACCTGTCTGTGGTCCACCCCCTGTTCAGTCGGACTCCCATCTAAGACAGCAAAGAAATCTAATCAGTCCACCCTGACAACATGAAAACAAAACAGCTGAATAGCAGAAATTCAGCAAAAGCAGGGAACAACTTTTTGATGAAATTCAACATTGCTCCCGGCAGAAGAGCATCACACTGAGAAAGCAATTAGTTTTGAGACTGCGCATGCAAAGCGAGTTTTTTTTTTCCAAAGCATGTAGCACATTATCTCTGCCTCAGCTCTACATTCAGTATCTAAAATAAATTTCCTCAAAAATGGAAACTGAAACCAAGACTGAACTGTGAATAGTATAATAAAGAAAAAATTCTGTGTTTTTTGTTTTATGTAACTCACCCTGTGTCCTGACAGGCTCGGAGATCGGACTGGGGTCGCTGAGGCCGTACGAGTTGACTGCTCTGACGATAAAGAGATAAACGGTGTTGGGGAAAAGTCCGACAACAGTGTGCCTCTCCTGCTTCACATGGTCCCCTACGGTCTGCCAGGTACTGCCCACTGATTGGCTGCAAGACGGAAAGCGTCAAAGAAAGGAGGCTGTAAACCTTCACTATCTTAAAATTGAATTTCTTGTGATGAAGATCTGACTGTCAGAGTGAGCGACTGAGATCAAAACAAGAGTGTCTGAACATGACTTAAAGGGAAGGTCAAGTCTTCATCAGGAGTGTGTTTGCTGCCTAAAAGATTTCGGATAACCGCATGTAAAGTTGGCACGAGGACTACAATAAACAGTTTCAAGAGATGCTTCTTTTCTCTCTCGTTATCTGTCGTGTAACCATGAGATAACAAGGTAATGGGCTTGATCACAGTTCTTCTGCTCATGCCCTAATTGCACAGACAGATGAAAGTAGAGCAGCCAGGAGAGATGTCAGGAGAGATCTGAATTTTGCATACTTAGGAAATATGGCAACTGCAGTTACGGTAGTCACCCTCATTAAAGGATAAATACATTTTTTAATCTTGTGAGCATAAGAAAATGAAGTGTGATATCTCAAGGCAAGCATAGAAATAACCCGAGAAAGAAAGCTATAAATATTAGCCATAGTTGTTTTTTTCTCTCCTTAATTAAATGATAAATTATTTTGTCAGAGCAAAAAATAACAAAAAAACAACCAAAAAAAAGTTACATCTCTGCTGAGCAGTTTCACATCTAATTTTATTTAGCTACATACTCATTTTGTTAAGTACACCTGTTCTTAAAAATAAAAAACTGGCCAATCACAAAGCAGTAAGTAAAAGCATTGCGGCATGAAGACAAGGTCAAGATGATCTGTTCAAACCAAACAACAGAATGGGGAAGAAAGGTGATATAAGTGACCTCAAAAATCATATGCTTGTTGGTGCCAGACAAGCTGGGATTACTATTGCTTTTCTGAGAATGGTCTAAAATAAAGAAAAATATCTAGTAAGGGGCAGTTCTCTATACAAAAATGTCAGCGATCACAGGATAACACCCATACTGCCAACACTAGCTCAAATAAACACCTGTTACAACCAAGGTATGCAGAAGAGCATCTCTGAACATTGAAGCTGCAGCAGCAGAAGACCACAGCAGGTGGCACTACTGCTAAAAACAGGAAATTGAAGTGGACAAACAAAACTGGAGAACAAATGACTAGATAAGTATTGTCTGGGTCTCAGTTGTTTCGACAACATTGGAATTGTAGGGTCAGAATTTTGCGTAAACAACATGACAGGACTGATCCATCCTGATTTGTACTGTATCAGTGGCTGCTACTGGTGGCCCCTTCGTACCAACTGAACATTGTTTAAACACCACAGCCTACCTAAGTACTGTTGATACCCTTGTCCAACATGTCTAGCCATGAGGAGATTTGTTCTGTAGTGACTGTGTGATGCTATCATGTCAATAAGGACCAAGGTCTCGGAGGAATGTTCCCAACATCGCGTTGAAGCTATGCCATGACGAATCAAGGCAGTTCTGAAGGCAACAGGGGGTCACATAATGATTTTTTTTTACAGTGGTTAGCACTGATGGCACACAGCAAAGTGGTTGTTGTCCCTGTGCTTACGTACTCCAGCTTCCTTCCACAGTAAAAAAGACATGCATATAAGATAAGAATAATAAAATAATAAAAATAGGATATTATATTCAATTTGTGGGGATAGGTTCATTGAAAACTCTAAATTGCCCATAGGTGTGAATGTGGGAGTGACTGTGAGTGCGACTGGTTGTCTGTCTATATGTGTGTTAGCCCTGCGACAGACTGGCGACCTGTCCAGGGTGTACCCCACCTCTCGCCCCAAGACAGCTGGGATAGGCTCCAGCGGGGCGCTGGAGCCTAAAAGGATAAGCGGCTGAGAATGGATGGATGGATGGATATTATATACAATTGAATAAAAAATATTATATGCAATAGAATGAAATACTATATAGAACAGAATAAGATGCCACATTATCATGAAAAAATATTACACGTTGGGTTAATTGATGAATGAAACTGGCTGTAAATTAGCTGTAAATGTGACTATGATAGACTGACCAGGGTGTACCCCAACTATCACCCAATGACAACTGGGATAGGCTCCACCCCCGTTATGTTTAAATGGAAACTGTGAATAATTTCTTTTAAGCGCCTAAAAAAAAAGCTAAAGTACAAAAATGACACCACAGTCTTAATGCAATTCAGTGCTAATCTTCTTTTGGCTGCAGCCCCATTTTAAATGAACAGATATCAATCTTCTCGCTTGACGCTCAGCAGGCACGTGAACAAAAAACCGTTTCAGCAGCCTCTGTTGAACGAGCAAACAAATTAAACAAAATCACCAGTCGCTTCTTGGATTCACGTGGTTCTGTTCATTTGAAGAAAAAAAACACCCTCATAGCTGCCTCTCTCAGCTTGCTAACAAAGTTTTATTCCTTCTTTAATTGCAGCAGGTTATAATGATGACTTCTGAATGAGCGCGGCGAGGATACAACAGCTTTATGCTGTGCAGGTACGGGTACTATCAAGCAGCATGAGTGCAGTTTAACATTTTCCTCAACTCCACGGAGGAAGAAATGGCGAGGCAATTACATCAAGCAGGTCACAGCCTTTTCTCCTTTCTTCTGTGCCTTTTTTCTCAACAAATGTTCTCCAGAGAAACAGTTTTGCCATTTAAGAGTCACATTTCTTTTTTTTAATCTTTTTTTTTTGTTTTGTTTTCAGGGAAAAAAGAAAAATGTAACAGCTACGTTTATAGTACTCCATCTAGACTGCCTCTCTTTTAAAATCAAAAACGTAACTCTTGCTATGTTTGGTATAAAAAGGCATACTGTAATCATAAAAGTGTTTCTTTCTTTGTTCCTTTTGATCCACAAAAACAAACAATTCATTGGAGCTGGAGCGTGTAGCACCGAATGGATCTTTATCAGCTCTGTGTGCAAGTCTGCCAGACTGAGCTCTCCGCCTGCACAGGAAGAAATATACACGTGCACGTGTGCGTGCATGTTTGTGTCCATACACTTTTACTGTACCCCCCGTCCTGTTTCTATAATGAGTGAACTCTCCAGCTCTGCTCACATCCCCTCCTGCCATTGCCCCAGGACAGGACAGAGCTGCCAAGCTGACCACTACAGTAATTGTCTCTTCTTTCACTCTCCCTGTCTCGCTCAGGACTCTAGTGGGTTGTTAGGGCTGCTATGGCTCTCCTCGGAAAAGCCACGGCTAAACACTGATGTGGTGGGTTTCACTTTGCAACGTCGCTTAACAGAAGTGTCTCTCCCTCAGGCAGAGATGAGTCATTTCCAAACTCTAATGAGTCTAAATGAAGAAGACTTCATTATCTGGGAAGAGTCGGTCACACAGTGAGACCTTTATCAAGGGTGGAAAGTTAAATTGAGGCTGCCTGTTGAACTTTAGGTCAGGAAGAAAGTATATTAAGGTGAAAATTAAGTACATAAAATTCAAAAGCCAAAATAATATGCATTTTACTGCAGCTACCTTCAGTTTTTCCTTGTTTGTGGGTCTCTCTACCATTGAACAAGTCTCTTGGCTTTCGGTGGAGGCGGTCACATTTTCTCCTGTCTCCTCTCCCTCCCTTATCTTCCTGCTTGGCTTCTCTTGTCTTTGTCTAGTCTCGTCTAACTCTCAGAGACTCTCTCCGTCTTGTTCTCTAAAAAACAAGGAATTATGGATTTGATCAACTGATCTCTAACGCTATTGACACCCTATTGACGAGCAACCTGGGCGTGGGGGAGCCTGATCGTCCTGCAGAAACGTTTGCTGCCAGATACACGACCGTCTTTCTTTGGGACGAGTGCCTGGCATGTGCCTGGCAACACTCTCAATGGAGGATGTTGAAGACGTCTATCTATTCAGAACCGTGATAACGGGGTTCCTGCTGATTGGAACTGGCACAGCCCTGGCTTATCGACGAATAATGAAAAGCGGTCGCAGCTGCTCAAAATCCCACAAAGCTGGCCGGCAAGATTAACGGTGGGTAGAGCCACGAGCACTCAGACTGTGTTTATTGAACGCAATATGGATTAAATCGTGGAGAAGCTCACGGCTCTGCAACAGGAGATCTAGAATTGGGACCAGTGACGGACATTTGGGCAACTGAGGAATTGGAATGCAGTTCTTCGCCCTAAACCAAACCCAAACAATCTTCATGTGGCCTTCCCTCAACAGCTGGAAGCTCGAAGGCCGAAGCTAGAACAAATACTCCCCCAGATTACAAGACTGTGTCTCTGCCCTACCCTTCTACTTCCTCAAGGTCATGTGCGTCGCCGTAGGGATTGTTGACTTTCGCTTAACTGGGTGAAAGAAGACTGTTTCATGAGTTGGATACAGGATACACACACACGCACACGTACTCAGACACTGATATACAGTCACCCCACCCCTCCCCCCTCCAAACGTACTTATGTCTTTTTATGTTGTGAGATGTGATGATTCATGTGCTATGTGCTGAGGTCTTTTTTTCTGTTCTCAAACTGATCTCCCTTTAGGAGCTCAATCTGAGGGGAGTTCTTTTTTCTCCTCTTCTTTCCTCATATTTCCATTGTTCTACCTCGCCGCCCTGTCTTCCCCATGTGATGTGTGTGTAATGTGTGTATGGTCGGAAGGGTAAGGTGCTGGAATGCCAGTAGCCTTAACCAATTTCCTTCGGGATCAATACAGTTTTAATGAAAAGAAATGAAAGGAAGAGTATCCCATTTCTCCATTTGATCAGTTCTGCAGAATTTGTCTGAATCTGAGCAGAGTACAGCCCTGTGTACATCATCTGTATTCATCCTGCTACTTTGGTCAGCAGTCACATCATCAATAAACACTAGTCATCCGGTTTCACTGTCAGGCATACACAACCATGACATTGCCTCCATGTTTGACAGCTGGACCAGCCTAATGATGTCCGTCTTAACTTGTACTAAAATCTCTTGGGGCCTTATAATCAAAATTACAAGAAAAAAAATCGAAAACACAAATATAAATAGAATTTTGATCAACTTCACATCACTTCATTTGCGATGTAGTAACAAAGGAACAGGCCTCACTTTACCATAAAACTGCTCATCAGTCCAGTTAAACCTCGGGGACTCTGTATATAAGAACATCTGTAACTACTAAACTGTTTTTTTTTTTTAAACCCTTTGAATTAAAGCTGAAAGTTTGTATTTCAACCACATATTTATTGATTGATTAAAAATTCATTATAGTGCAGTACAGAATGAAAACAAGTATATGGATTTAGGGCTTTAAAAAACATTTCACCAGTCATGGTGTCCTGATGTCTTTCTTTATCGTTTATTAATGACATTCTGATTCAATATAGACCTGACCTCAGCAAGTCAACATGTGACCATCACTGGACAAAAACAAACCTCCAACAACAACAACATAAAAAAGCATAAAAACCTTTCAGCAGTTTTTTTTTCCAAAGAGTACTGAGAGTGAACAAGATTCCTGTCAGTCCTCTGATTTGAGGCTTTAGAAAATCTAACCCATGATGAGAGACTTTGATCAATCATGTTTCTTTTCAGACCAGATTTAGTGAAGGATGCAAAAAGAGAAAATATCTGTGAGAGAAGAAGACTGAGATCTGAGAGTGCAAATTGTTAAGCAGAGAACATTCACCATTATTAAGGCTAAAATCTATGTACAGCAAAGCAGAAACATTAGTAATAAGCTTTATTAATACAACAATTTTTAAAAACCAGAACTTTGTTTTTGCCTTTAGTTTACTGTGGATGGATGGATGGATGGATGGATGGATGGATGGATGGATGGATGGATGGATGGATGGATGGATGGATGGATGGATGGATGGATGGTTAGCCTGTATTTGCTGTGATCTAGAAGTTTCAGATAAATGGAGACAAGTTCACAAAAGACTGAAAAATTAAACTCACCTGAAGGCTTCTATAATGTAGGAGGTGACAGCAGCCCCGCCTTCATGTGGATTGGACTGCCAGGTGAGGGTGACTGTGTTTTTGGTCACCTCCGTTATGACAGGCTTCTGTGGCGGTCCTGGAAGCTGGATGAACTCAGAAGCTCTGGACACTGAAGAACCTCCATCTTTCATTACAGAAACACACACACACAAAAAAAAAACAACAACCCATAATTACATCATATCAGTGGGTTGAGTCTGATTAACATTTTATCTCAAACTGAAGTGTACTTTGTCTCGTGGAGGCTACAGATTGTGCTCCTATGAAGAACACTGGCAGACTAAGTAGTCTCTTGGGCAGGGAGGTGTAGTGGAGGAGTGACAGAGTGTGAAGTGTAACATACAGAGAGACTGTGGCGAGTTTCAGTCTAAGTACCTCTGACAGTCAACATCCCACTCCAGCTCGACTCTCCTGTGGTGCTGGAAACCACGCACGTGTACATGCCCGAGTCCGTGTCCTGTTAAACAGCAGTCAACATTTGAGACAGACTTAAACAAAGCAGTTTGAACTGCACTTTTACAACAGGTCAAAGAGCAGTTTTACACATAGAAGAGGTTATTTAAGGTGTGAGCTAGCCAGAGCATCCACTGCAGTAGTAGTGAAGCAAATCAAAAATAAAGACGCTAAGCCTGCAAGCTAGTTCAGGCAGCTTAGTTGCACAGCTTTTCATATGTCACATACCAAACTCACCCTCCCTTATTGGTTTGTTTAAGCTGTAAAAGTAGTGTGTCACTGCTGCTGCCCATTATCATCACCTGCTCTTTCAACCCCTTCACCACCCCAACATCCACCTGTAAGCTCCCAGGGTGACTCATACTCATGCCTGCCCTGTTTCTACATGTAATACCGCTGCAGGGAGCGAGGAGCTTGCAGACAGCACACTCTAAAACTGTTGCTACGGGCCTGCTGTGATTTTGACCTTGGGGCTGTGTCTTGTTCTTTCTTCAGTGGTAGATGCCACCCACTTTAGTGCAACTGACTCTACTCAGCTATTAAGCCACAGTACTTAAGACCAGAGAGAAGAGAGCTCCAGTGCCAGAGAGGCATTTTTGGTTTTGCAGCTTGTGAGCCATTTGTGTTTGTGTTGTTGGTCATTAACCTTATTAATTTGCGCTTTTGTTTAGTGAACAACTCCTGGGCTTTGCTATGTTTCTCTTCTTTTGAAGCGGATAGCAGCTTGTCCATCAATTTCTGTTTAATTATTAATCAAAAGCTTTACTTTGATAATTTTGCCTTCATGTCTCTTTCATCAACAGTTTTTTTGTTACTTTACCTTTTTAGGGGAATGTAACACTGTAACGAAGCTTATGCGTAAGTTCAGTGAGTAATATCAGTCATCTGCCTGCTTTCCCTGGTCTATTACATCACTTCCTCTTTCCCCCAGTGTCAAATTAAATACCAACATCGCTACTCTAGTCCATCTAGTCCAATCATTTTCTTGAAAGTCTCTTAAGAGCCAATCAAGTCTCGGTCAGTGTACTTTAAATCTCAGCAATCTTCTGTCACTCTGCCTTTCAGACCCTTGCAGCCCACCTCCCCCTCCCCCGTCCCCACCTCAATCAGTGCCCCATCCACGCCTCCATCTTCATCTTCACCCTCAGCTATACTCCAGTATATTCCTATCATAATTCCCATCATTGCTGGGACTCCATTCTGCTGTGATGGTTTATCGGAGTCTAATCGCCAAACAGCTAGTTAATCAAATTCTGTATCTTAATAAATCATGTTCATTTTTTCCAAGTGATCTCTCCTTATCTAGCTCATTACAGCTTAAGAGGAAAGACTTAAACAGTTGTAACTTTGACTTTTGATGCGATTTTGAATCTAATCTGCCAAATTTGAGCTGACAAAGTCAAAAATGAATCAACAGTAACATTCAGCCACTAAAACTACATTTCTTCTGTTCACTAATTAAAAGAATAAATGTAATTTTACATTTTAATCAATAAATAACAATGTCATTTCCTATCATTTTCTCCTTTTTTGCAAAAAAACCCCCTCAAAAACAAATAATTATATTATTATGGTAATGATATTTTAGCACTAAATAAAAATATCATTTTGTGTGTTCTGGCAGACTAACCATTACAGAAACATAAAAAAGAATGATTTTTGTGGCATAAACCTTACACTGGGCTGTGGTTTACTGAATTTGCTAAGCATTTTATGTCAACAACAATTTTTAACTTGAATATTTAATGTGTAACTTGAGTGCTGTATTAATGTTTTTGAGCAGTAAATATTCAGCTATCTCTCACTTATTAAAAAAACATTAGTTCTTAATAGATAATAAATTGAGAGTCTAAACAACTTTAGTTAATGTGTTGCTGTGTATCTCTTTGGGGCTGCATCAAGAAGAGCATCTGGTGGGAAAATCTGCCAAATCAAACATGCAGAACTGCCCGCTGTGGAGACCCCTTACAAATGAGGGAGCAGCCGAAAGTAGCTTTAGCTTTAATTAGTACAACTTTAGCAATTCATAGTTTTACATCACAACGAAATGATCATAAATGATTTTTACAGTCATTATTAATGGTATAATAGTGTTATGTTGCTTATGTGATGAAAAATAGTTGTGATTAATTATATATTGCTTGTGTATTGGCTCTGTGCAGTAGTGCTTTACGCATCTGCCAACCAAGTTAAAGATCTGTGATCTGATTTTGGGTGGAGACACAAATCCCTGTGGCGAAGGGCATCTGTCATTAGAATCTGCCAAATCTAACATGCTGTGCTACCTGCTGTGATGACCCCTTGTGTATAAGGGAGCAGCCAGAAGAGGCATTATATACTGTGTTGTGTATGACATCAACTATTAAAAGACTTCTGATGACATCAGAATAACAGCACATCATTTATTAAAGGATTACATTACTAGATGGTAGTAAGAGTTTTTTACTGATCAGCGTGATCATTATAATTCCCACGGCGCTAGATGCTGCCACATAGTCACTCTTCTTTGGCTTCCATCAAGGTTCCTAAGTTTGATCAAGAGGATGGTGCCTAAATCTGACCAAACAGCAAACAAAAACCAAAGTGATTGAAAACTAAACTAAAGACTGAGAGAAAAAGGCGTTTCTGCCTTTTTCTCTCAGTCAAAATCAGATCACGCGGTCTCCAGGACCTCCTAGGTGACCCCAACTGCCCACTTATATGCTCTTTCAGCCGATGTAATAATTTATTTCAAATGATAGTTGCCTGACTGAAATTTCATAATGATGTCCATTTGAAGCTCTGTGAAGAGCAGTTTTCTAATTATACACAGAATATTAATGTCCTTGAGAGGGCTGCTTCATTTAAACCCAGATAATTATTCTTTTACTGTTAATGCTGTATTTCTCACATTATGTTCTGTTTTTCTGCGAGGTGAGCTGACCCTCCGCTGGAAATCATTACAGCAATTGTGCCAGTGGACCAGCTGAGTCTAATTAGTATCAAAATATAAATGTAGATCTTTCCATCAGTTGTTTTCGACATTTTTTTGAGGAAACTATTAAGTGCCCCACTCCAGCCTGCAAAAGCATTTAAACCTGGATAAATCAGAAGCGAGCAGTAAACAACTCATACACGTCGTTACATTAGCGATGACATTATAAACGCGTACGACACACTTCTCTGTGATTTCTGCAACCATCGCTTATGGAGCACGTCAGCGTTTATTTGGAGGTGTCTGCCATTTGGTGCATTTTCATTGACGACAAGTGCAAGATGCTGATGAGAGCAGTGAGACGCAACCAGCACAGTTAACACAGTGAAAGACAGCCAAAAAAAAAGATTATCTTCAGAGTAAGGTGATAATTTTAATAAATTTCAGCTCCGTCACAAGA
>VURO01000271.1:1931-28823 GCA_015108175.1 Pelvicachromis taeniatus | reverse complement strand
TCCCCAACAAAACAAAAAAAAAAAAAAAAAACAAAAAAAAAAATTAAAAAAAAAAAAAAAATGGGGGAAAAAAAGGAAAGAAAATCATAGCAGCAAAAGCCAGCGTCATTCTGATGACATTTACGGAGTTATTTTGGGAAAGGTCTGAGAAGAGCTGCCAATTTCCAGCTTGGGTCAGATCACCATGTTATCCACATCATCACATCCTCTGTAGATTTACACTGACCACTGCATACTGCCCCCGCCTGAATAATTGGCTCTCACTTTCCACCAAATGGGAAGCTTCCCTAGCCTGGATGCATCCTCTCTACAAATCTCAGTATAGTGCATATGCAACTCCACACACACACACGCACGCATGCACACACGCACACACGCACGCACTCTCGTATTAGAGCATACAAATGCATATTTGGCTCAATACACAGGAGAACTGAGTCATCTGTGTCGTGTCTTAATATTCTCACCGAGAGCATTTTCCCAGCCGCAGAACATCTTTTATCAACATTAAAGTGTTGTGATGATCTTTCTGTGAAGTTTTTTTTCCCTTCTCTTTCTTCAGATGTTATAATGTCTTTCAGCAGATCTGATGTGTTAGTCACATATAGCACAAGATTGCTCTCATTTATTTTATATTCACTTTGGTGTTAGTTGTGGCTGTTTTTAAATCATGCAGTCTTAAAGTGATTCTAAACCATTTTTTTTAAAGATTTTATGTCAATTTTGAATAAGATTTGCCAGTCCAGATATCTATATTGGTACCACAACTGATTGCATGTGTACATTGTCCTGAACAAGGAGACTGCTTGTGTGTAACTTTGTGTTACTGTTGTCTAGCTGAATCATGATACTTCAACTGCTGGTTTAAATTCATATTTAATTCTCTTGTATTGTATTGCCAGCCACGTTGTTGGTGCAAAAATTCTATTTTATGCCTGTCAGTCTTTGTTATCTTTGCCATGTTTCATAAATTCAGATAATGATATAAGAAGACGTAATGTGTTTTTGCAGCAGGTTTCAAGTAGCAAAGTGCCTAAAGATACAATTTAAAATCGGTTCTTTAAAATCTCTCTGCAGACATGTTGATGGTTTCCTTGAGTTTGGTGCCTTTTTTTGTGCTTAAATGATTCATAGGTCAGTGTTAAGGTGCTTCTTTCTTGGTCAGTTACAAGGTCTGGGCTGGAAATGATTGAAAAATCAAAAAGTGTCCAAAGAAAACCTTTGAATGACTTTCAGAAAGCCTGGAAAACTAATGAACAAGACCACTTTCAAAATATTGCAGGAAAATCTGGCTCCTTCAAAGCAAAATATAAAGACACGAAGGGTACCTTTGGTAAGTACTGTGTGTTTGTCAATCATTTGACCACTTCCTGAAATTGCTTCATCTTTACTAGCGTTTTGTAAAGCAGAGATAAGAAGGGAAGTTTAATCAGGACCTGCTTTACTGAGAAAAGCCTAATGGTGTCATTGTGATGCCATCAGTCTTGTCCTGACAAAAGACCAAATTTAGAAGCTTACAATAAAAAGCTAATTAATAAAAAAATGTTCAAATGTGAGGAGTATTAAATTGATGTAATTATAGTTTGTGGAGTATTCCTTTATAAATGCATTATGGGAAATGTAGGCAACATTGTTTTTGGAGCTTGACCCAAATTAGCCACAAAAGCAAAATAAATATCAAGGTAATTTTGGTCTTGATGGTCAAAAGCTTGATGGATGTCCACAAAAAATATTGCTAGTACTAAGTGTAATAATAGAATATTAGTTTAAGTGCTCTGTAATAATGTATGAGGTCAAATACGTTGTTATTTCAGCCTGAGACTTCAGTTTAGTTGTAATTAAAAGCCTTTCAGCTGCATTTTGAACTCCTCTAGCTGCAAAAGAGAGAAGGATTTAGAAATTATGGTCCCACACTCGTCTCAACACAGCAGATGTGTGTTTGATAGGAGTCCGTAATCTGCTGTACATTAAGTCACTGTGTCTGGGGCTTACTTAATGCCTGACTGCAGCAACAGGCATGTTGTCAACATGTCAGTACCTAATGGAGGAACTCATTTACACCATTAGGCATTCCTAGTTGCTTTTAAAAACCATTAAGAACGTCATACAGAAAATATTATTTTTTTCTAGACAAATGAGCAACATAAATGCCCTTCTGTGGAGAAGAATTAGATGGAAAGTGAACTCACGGAGCCGGCCGACTGGAATGATGATAGAGTTTGAAACTCGATGGAGAGAGATGGAGAATTAATGAGATGGATGAAATGCTGAGCAACTAAACGGAAAGTATAGCATGTAAAAGCACAAAAACCCCCAGAAAAGTGTGAGCAGAAAACTGCTTGGTTCGGATTTCATTTACACTGAAAAAGGCATTAGCAGATGAAGTCGTCTGAGACTATTTAAACCAAGACACAGAGTGAGTGAAAAAAGGACGAGGAGGGAGATAAAGAGACAGGAAGGGAGAGGAGGGGGAGTCATGTCTTATTAATATTGAGACTGCTCTCTGGCAGTGAGTTAACCCACACATCTACCAAACATCTGTCAAATGGCGTAATCCATACGGTTTAGCATAAGCTCCTGGCAGCACCGCTGGACAGGGGCTGATATAACACAGTGAGCGTTGGACATCAAGTGGGAACAGGCTTTGCATGATGCAGCTGCCATGTGACTACCTTATGCGTGAAAATGGCCCGGAATTGAGAGGTTTTTTTTTTTATGCATGTCTAAGTGTAACTGTGTGTGTGTGTGTGTTTGTATGTGTGTGTTTGTATACAATATGCATGATGTGCTCCTCACCGTGCACCTGCAGCATGGCTGAAGCCTCCGTCTTGCCCACACTGTTCTCTGATGTGCAGGTATACGTCCCTTCATCCTGCTCTTTCACGCGGAACAAACGGAGGTTGTTGCCGTTGCGGATTTCAAACCTGTGAATAAAAAGCAAGCAAATTAAAGATCTGACGGATGCATAGCAAAATAAATAAATAAGAAACCATACTAATCTGCACAAAGTGAAAAATTCTGCCAGTGGTTTGGGGTAATGGAATTTCTTGTCCTTAGAAGAATTTCTTTGCTATCAGGTGGCATTATCTTGAAACCGGTGGAACAATGTGTCTTATCTGCTTTAGATATTGTCACAGGCTCCAGGAAAATGACTGAAACTGATGAAAATCAATTAGAAAGAAATGCGATTACCTCAACACATCGGAGGATTTTTCATTTGGTTTTGTACAGGCAGTAGATTAAACAAAGACACAGCAGAATTATTTATATTTGTACAGTCATAATTTTAACTCTCTTTGTCTATGCAAGGTACTGAAACACAAAGAGTAAAATCTGCTTCATTCCATTTATTTCATGGATCAGTGAGTAACCAAAGAAAAACATGAAATGGAAAAAGATGAAAGATAAGTAAAAGTCGAAGATAAAAGACAGAAAAGCTCTTTGCAAACATGAAACAACAATCTTTATCATCCTCTCATCAAGTGGACAAATAAACTCTTACACCGCAGTCTTTGCTTTTTGTGCAGGTTTTGCCAAAATGGTTCAGGACCTACATTTAAGCATTTGGTCTGCCATTAATGAATAATACAGTATATGTAAATGTTTAATGACACAAATATGAGGAGCATTTTAAAATGTCTATATAAAGATTCTTACACCAGGCTATTGAAAGGATCACCAAGTTTAAAGTAAGACTTCCTAATTCAAAAACAAATCAGCCAAAGTACTGTGATACCATTAGATGTAGATTTCTACTGCTCCAAATCTACAATATTTAATACGAATATTTATTCATGTATGAAATATTACTGAATATCACATTTTGCCTACAATCCCCAGTGTGTGCAGGTCATGTTCAATATAAGAATATAATAATTAATAAATCAAGGGCCATATGTTTGACACAGTTTTGTCAAACTGTTGGAAAATAGTCAAAGCCAGCTAGCTTTCCCCCATTTGCAGTAGCACATCCCTTTAATGGCTGCTATCGCAAGCTTCAAATTAAGCTATAATCTGTAATACACTATAATAGCAGCAGTCATTGTGGAGCAGGACTGCATTAATTCATTAAACTGAAAAAAGTAAAACAAAAAAAAAGTAAAACTGTATCTGTATAAAATGTGAAAATTTTTTTGTGTAGAGTTCATATCTCTGCTGTTTAAGTCATTAAGCAACATTATGTTTCAAAATAATAGAAATATTTATCAGCCTTCAGTTTTTCTGAATCAAAAATCAAACAAGATGTGACTGAAGTGCAGACTCTCATCAGTAATTCAAGGGGTTCAACAACAACAACTGCTTAGGAATTAAAACATTTTTCTTACACTCAATTCACTATTCTCAGAATTAATGTGACAAACTAAAGTCTCAGAATTAATGTGACAAACTAAAGTCTAGATTTCATGGACACCGCCAATCGCTGTGTTTCCTCCCCTAAGATGCTCCGCCAGGCCTTTACTGCAGCCGCCTACACTCGCTGCTTGTTTGTGGGTTTTTCTGCCTTTGTTTCTGTCTTCAGTAACTGAAAAGCATGCTTTGTTGGATTTAGATCAAATGACTGACTTATCCACTGAACATTATCCCATTTCTTTGCCTCTTGGGTTGCTTTTGCAGTATGCTTTAAGCTAGTATTCATTTGTACTGTGAAGTGCGGTCCAACCAGTTTTGCAGCATTTGGCCACATCCGAGCAGAAAGTACATCTCTGTACATAATTCATCCTGCTACTTCTATCAGCGGTCACATCATCAGTAAACACTAGTGATGTTTCCACTGGCAGGTATACGTGCCCGTGCCATAACACTGCTTCCACCATGTTTGACAGATGATGCGGTACGCTAGATCATAAAACCAAATTATGCTTCTCCATGCTCCAGCATGGAGCTTCTCCAGCAGTTCAATCAAAGCTTCATTGTTTGATTTAAAAGCCACCGTGGCAAACAACAAAACTAGGTGGGTGCACAGGCACCTCATAAAGACCTTTTTCTATGAGATTGAACAAATTTATATATATTTATGCAAGAGTGATTAAAAAACAAAGATTATTAAGGAGAGTAAAAGTAGGAATGACTTGTAGGAGAGAAGTGCAAATGCACTGATAAATAATATGAACACTATAAATCTGAGAAAAACAGCTGCATGAAGATATAATACAAAAATATGTTTGGGATCTTACGCCTGACAGGTGTGATCACCTGTCACAGAATGAAACGGTGTTATATGGTTTTATAGAGAACGGTAGGAATGACTTCCTGACGTGTTCGTTATGGCAGCGAGGGTGAATCAGTCTGAGGGAGAAGGCGTTCTGCTGCCTCAGAAGTGTGAAGTGGAGCGGGTGTGATGGGTAATAGAAAGGCACGAGTTAATAAACAGCTACTGCACATATTTATGTTTTCTAGCGCATGTGTGTTACTACAAGACTGCTCTCAGGCTGTGTGTGCATAAACAGTCTGTCTCTCTATTTGTCTGCGGTCACGCCCATCAGCTCACCTCCCGCGGGGAAGCTCTCCTTCTTCTCGCCGCCATCGCACAGTAGGAGCGGGATCCCCATGGACCTCACATAGAAAGTCGACAGTCTCTTCCTCCATGACCACCTGGTTAACAGGCCTTCGTACCAACACGGGGCGCTCTGCTAGACAACAGAAACCTTTAAACATGACCACTTTATGCTCTTGGAAGGACTGACTACGTAACTATTTGAACCTCACCATACACCACCAGCTCTGCAGGATCGCTGTCCCTCTCTCCAACCATATTACTGCCCACACAGACATACATGCCAGCATCGCTCTTCTTGGTGTGAGAGATCATCAGTTTGCCACCACGCATCTGAAAAACACAACAGCAGCTCAAGAGATTAGCGTTCAGCGTCCCCTGAGTAAACACATGCTGAGTTATGTTTGCACTGATGCAAAGATCATTAATCAGTCATATTCAAATCACTGTATGAGTCACTGCAGGTGTGCGTGTATATGTTACTGTGATGTTTGCTTTCTACCTACATTCGTATGCTTGAAGATTTCAGCACAATTTTTTTTTATTTACTTGAAATTAAGTTCAATTTAAAGCTCCTGCTTCAGCTACTCTGGTAAACAATATCTTTCATCAGCCTGTGACTTCTCACATTTCCAAATCAACTTTTCAACAACCAGAGTTGTGTCCAGCTGTCGTTTTTACACATGAGAGGACAGAAGAAACGCGACAGCAGATTCAGAGACGTTTTCCGCTCTGCAGCATACAAAGGTGTCCGCATTGAATGATAGTCGACGGAAACTGTTGTCAGTCTGAACTGATATCTCTCCCACTTGTATAACAGAGTTCTATTAGACCATTTGAGGGAATATTTATCAGTCCTGAGGAAAGAAATACAAACCAGAATCTATCCACACAGGTCTACGCTCACAGTTGTATACGTTGAGTTTAAATTCATTTTGTCCTTTTTGAACAGCTTTAACCTTAAATTTCCAACGTATTCCTAACGTAGGAAGTTAAACACTGCTAAGTGTACGCAAAGTCTACCTTTGCAGTCTGTAGTGACTCTGTAATAAATCACAGGTTGTTTATTGTTTTTTTAAACTCACATTTTAGGCAAATAAATAAATAAATAAATAAATAAATAAATAAATAATTAACTTAATTATTTATTAAGTTAAATAGTAAAAGACAGATCACAGATTTGACAGAAGTGAAACTGTACCTTTGTACTATTTTCAGAGATGGATTCATGTGCATTTGGAGCACTGCAAAGTGCTCATATCACTAGAGAGTATGTGGGATTTACTCAAAATAAACTTCAGGGCTCGTGTTCATTTCAAATGTAGGTCTCTATTGTATTTTTAATAGTTTTATTGGCAACCATGGAGCCTCACAGCACAAACTATGGCCGTTATTAAGTAGAGTTCAGTGTTGGTTTGGGTCTTTCATTGGATTTATATCCACAATTATTGATCATGGATGTTAGTAATTGGAAATTACAGTAGGTCTATAATAAACTGATCAGTAAGTAAGTAGCAGTAAAGAAAATAAAAAAATTGTAGTTATGTTTGTGCCTCAGCATCTTTCTAGAGAATTTAGTTTAAGAGGTTAGTTTAGCCACATTTGCCAACCACGGATGAGATCACTATTGTCTGTGCCTCTGGCTGCCACCTGATCCACAAAGCACCAAACTCCTATGACTCCTCCTTCAGCTGTTGGCCAACAGGACAGCATAATTAGGTCTTCTTTCTTGTGGGTATACCAATCCATCCACCCCAATATCCAGGAGCTCTGTCATTTGGGAGAGGCTCAGGATAGAGCCACTACTCCTCCAAAAGGAGCCAGTTATAGTGGTTTAGGCATCTGATTAGATGAGGTGGTTGAAGCATGTCCTAAAGGGAGGAGACCCCGAGACAGTTTCGGGACATGCTGGAAAGATTAGATCTATTAGCTTTGAAGGCCATGTGAAATCCACCGCCTGGGGCACATGTTGAATCAATTGTTGAATCATCTTCATTTTTAGATGTCCACACAGACCGTCATGGTCACGGTCTGATGACAACATCCATCTTCTTCTACCTCTTCTGCCAGGGAGCTTGGTTTGATTTATTTGGTTGTTTGTTTAGCAGGACAACAGAAAACATTATGGAGTGAGATTTTTACTAGAGGTGAGACCATCCAACTTAAGAACGGTTAACCGTTTGAGGCCTGAGTCATCATTGGTGATGACCAGAACTCTAACGACAGGCACACAGGGTTACATTTTTGTTGTTTTTAGTCACTCCCCCAAAGTCTTTGCAATCAGGAAACAAAGAAAGTCATCATTCTTACTTACACAGATCAAAAATATTTACAAAAGAAAGTCAATATTGGCTTTCTCCCAAATCTATGGTTAGGTTTAGGGTTACCAGCTTTGATTACTTGGACCTCAGAGGGTTAGATTTTGGAGATGGTCCAGATCTGAATTGTTGAGTCATTATTTATCTGTTATTTATGAATTATTTATCATTGTGGCATAAGGCAAACTTGGATATTTCTTATAATATTTAGAAAAGCAGATGTAGAATTGAAATAAAAACTGTGAGACATCATCTTGATGTTTAAGAAAATATAAAACATTTGCAGTCATGGCAGAAGAATGCAGTGTCACTCTTGTTTGAAATGCTGGGATCTGCATCGCAATTCCCCAAAACATGGCTGCACAAACAGCGTGTAAAGATTCATGCAGTGGAGTTTATCGGGTTTAAAAATCACTGCGCTTTTCTCTAAAAATGACTGTTTTTCTAATGATTGTTGAACTTACAGTGATGCGCTCATCTTTGGTGCTGACTCGGACGTTGTTGCGTTTCCAGGACACGGTGGGCTCGGGGTGACCTCGTGGAGGTACACACTCCAACACAGCAGGCTCACCGGCAGCTACCACCACGTCACTCGGGGCCTGCCGGAAATCATCTCTCAGGACTAAAAAGAAAACCCAAAGAAATCTAATTAGCTTCAAAGGGCCCTGTATGAGTAATGTATTTAAAACAAGGACTGGAAATCAGCCCCACAGATCAGCAAACAGGCACACAGCCATACAACCAGTATCAGCAAATGAAGCACCAATTTGTCTTGGAAGTAATTAAGGCTGCTTTCTCCTAGGTGAACCATCTTTCTGCTGAGAGTTTTCTGAAAACATTTTTTTTTCATAGAGAAAGTCAATTATTTTGTCTGCATGTGCATGACTGCTTACATCCCCAGCATTGTCCTTGTTAGTCTGTGCTTGGTTTTAAAGCCTGCATTCTACTCTGATGTCTCTCCTGTCAGAACAGATGAATAATGCACATCTCTCATTCCAACATGGAGTAAACAAATAACAGCACATTCATAATTTAGCCCGTGTGCCAAGGGAAAGGAAAAAAAACTGCCTCTGAATCAACGAGAGGATTGTGTCTCTGATTCAAGTGCTATCTTACAAATCTGCAGCACAGCTCTGAATCAAGTGAAATCAGCACCGAGCGAGAAAAGTCTATCCGCTCGTGTCAATTCTAAAGTTTGAGCTCCCGCCACCCTGTGGATGACGACAGAAGTTTGACACGGCGACCTCTGATATCTTCTAATCTTGTGCTGTGATTGACAGATGAAAGCCGCAGTGAGAGCTGCGAACTGAGCGCTCTCAAGAGATCTGCTGTACAATTGAACTGAATTGACAGGCTCACATTTTCAATAGACACACTCCTACAGGATCCTTTCTGAACCAAAGTGTATTATTCCAGTCTAATCAATCGGTCTGCTTTTACACTGTAATGAATATTTCATTGATCTTTCCGAGGTACAAAGATAAAAGATCTTGTGCTTTTCTGCCAATCTTCACTCAATGACTGCCTTTGCAGCAGACCAAACACAAATCATTTAACACCTCTCAGCTGGCCAAGCGAGACACGCATTTGGAAAGGCTTTTTTTTTTCAGTCTTTACAAGGCAAAACAAGTGTAAAAAAAAAAAAAGTGAGTTCACTTGCTCCGATCAAGTGCTAAGAACTGCAGTTCTCAGAATGTCCACTGCAGATGACATCAATAGTAAGAGCCTTCCTCTGAATATAGGGGCTGTTTGTGGCTTTGTCCTGCACATTGATTTTGGCAAGATAAGCCAACACTCCAGCAACGAAAGCCCAAATCTGCCTTGGAGCAGGGGTGGCCAATTTTCCCAAATCATTTTCTCAAGGGGCTACATGAGAAACTGGCACTGCTATGCAGAGCTGCACTAATAAGCTGAACTCAGTTCTGCTCAATATTAATTTGTTCTATTTATAAACTGCTAGTCGATATTACAATTAGGCCTCTTGGGAAAATTAAGCGCTCAATTGCTAAAATGTTGTTGTTTACAGCTTTTATTTTTAAGTTTCAACACACAGTTAATGTTGGGTGTTGAGCACTGGTAGCATCATTGGTTAAATTCATTAGGTTTAAAGTTTCCATTTCCATTTAACCACTGGCTTTTTTCGAGGTTAAAAACAGCAAAATTTCAAACACTTTTGGTCATTTGTAAGTATTTGCAATGCTACTATGCTACACTCTTACCATGGTTGAAAATATTTTGCCAATTGGATGGTTTAAATGAATATTTTTCAAGGTGTTTCAAGGTTTTTTTTTTTTTTCATTTGTTCAAAATTGTAACATAACACTTTTGTAATCTTTTTCTACTGCTGTTATTTTTTGATTTTTGCATGAGTGGCTCCGTAGTAGTAGCAGTAGTAGTAGTTTACACATTCACTTAACAAGCAAAAGATCCCCCATTCAAGGAGAAAAGACACAAATCAAGTGTAAAAATCTGCCAAAATCAAACTTGCCGAGCTGAAAGTAGCTCTTTTTTTTGGATTGCTTCTGGTTTATTAACTTGCAGAATCAAAATGTTTCAGACTGGACATAAAACAAGCATACATTGCTATTCAATAGCTTCTTAACAGAATATCATAATGTGTTTTTTTTATTATATTACAATAATAATTTCTCTAATCTGAAATGACTTGCAGCGTTTTTCACTTCTGTGAAAATTAACATTGGCTAAACTTCCAATATATTTCCAATAAACCTAGTTTTCATTGCTAACTGCTGAGCTGCAGAAAGTGGTATATGGCAGCTGGTGGAGTCTTCAGTCACTTAGAATTGTGACATTTCTGTAAGCCACCTTAAATCGACTTGCACTTAGTTTATTCTCAGCCAATTACTCTGAGTACATGACTAAATCTATTCAACATTAATTATTCACCGGCATGCCTGACAGGTCTGTGTCAACATGGCGGCCCTGGCCTTTTAATACAGCATCAATATTCAGATCCACTGGGCTTGAATAAAATCTCATTTGAAATCACTTTATCGCAGCTATTTAAAGGCGGAAAATAATTTCTCACTCTTGTTCAACAGGCACGATTGTCTCGGGGTAATCAGTAATAAATATTCAATACTTAGTGAACTGCCGGATGGTCAATTCATTTACCTTCTCTGCCCATCTTTCTTTAACTCAGCCTGTATTGTAACTAAATTGCATTGAACACAATTGAAAACCGACTGAAATCATTTGATTTTTTCCCCCCAATTTCTTTTTGTTTCATGCTACAAGATTTGAAGTGAGAAGTCTTTCGAAAATGAATACTTCTGACCTCTTTGACATCATTAAATTTCTCATTTACTCTCAGTAATATACTAATTATTATTCACTGTCAAACAATGAGGTACAGAAGCTCTTTATGTATCCACAGACCAAAGATCTGCCACAAAGAAAAATACCCTCCAAAAAATTCCCAAGGAGAAAGTCGAGGAACTTTAGCATAACCAAAAGCAAAGAAAGAAACAAGCTTGTGCTTAAAAAGATTTTATAGATCAAAACTATTATAAATATGAGGTATGGCTTCTTCTGGATGCATGGACTGTACAAGTTGTGTGGATCTGTTGTTGCTCTGCATTCCTGGATGAGTGCAGCTTACAGCTGTGGAGCAGTCATTGGTTGTGTCTGCCTCTTGTGAGCAGACCAACCCAGCATGTCCCAGGCATCTTTAATAGGAAACATATAGGGACTGGCTTTGCTCTTGATCCAGAATGGTCTGCATTACTCTGCCAGTGTGGTGGGAACAATATCGTGCAGCAGGGCACGGTCTGTGGCAGGTCGCAATCTAGTCATGAACATTATTTTTTTAATTATGTCATTTAAATTACGTTTCTGTGTTCCCAATTTTTTGTGTCCTCTGAACGTCAGTAATCTTTCATATGTTTTCATTAACCTCCTAAGACCCGAACTCGTTCATGGCAGGCGTTTTTAATTTCTGTTTGCTATTTGGGCTGATTGGGACCTTATGAATGTAAAAACAAAGAATTACCTGATTTTTTTTTCCTGATTTTTGTTTCTGAGAAAAATGAGATCCACATATGAGGACAATTGTTTTAAATTTCGATCGAACAGTGGCAGGATAATGTCTTCGTAAGTGGATATCAGGCCCATGTAGAGCAAAATTTTGTATTTTGGTTTAGACAACCCAGAATGTGATGTCCACATATGTGGATGCCAGGTCCTAGGAGGTTGAAAGGCAACAAAAAAAAAAGTCCACATTTAAAGGTTGGATATTTGGTGGAGGAGTAAGCTTACTTACAAATTTGTGTTCACTTACACAAAAAGTAACTATTCATGTCCATGAACCTGCAAAAAAAAAAAAAAAAAGATTCATTTTTCATTTTACAAACTGCGGTGAGACCGAGCTGGAAGGTCACAGGTACAAGTAGCAGCACCTCACCTTCGTACCTCCATCCAGACAGATTTCCACTAAGAGCAATCAGATCAAAGATGCTATTCTCATGAAAATGAAGGCTGCAGCAACAGCCCGAAGATGCAAACCAGCATCCAGCAGCTTTTTGTTTTCTTTTTCCCCACTCCCATGTGGTATTGACAATGGTATCAAGTATTTTCTTTGGTATCAGCAACAACTTTGAAATACTAGCATCCTGCATTAAACTGAACACAAATTCTGAGACGTACGCCTGAGCTCATTTGTGTTCAATAAACAAATTACAAATCCCACCACTGACTAAAAGCAATCAGCGTGAAGTGAAAACTACTCACAGAATATGTCTGGTTTTCTAAGATATTAAAATGGATGGAGTATAACCAAAAACGATATTCCTTACAACAGTCTGTTCATCAAATAACCCTGAAGCTGCTCACTTGGCTGCCTATTTCAAATGCTTTGCAGAGCTGAAGGGCTAATTGAAAGTGCTGCATTATTTTTAGACTTCAGTCTGTAAGGCCTAGTTAGATAGGAGCGCTGAGGCCTTTGTTTCACTGCCACGGTGACTGAAGTGAAAAAGTTATGGGCAAGGAGCTAATCCCTGAACTGTACACATGCACACACACACCCACAGACATGAGTTCACACAGAAAGCCCATGCACGTACACACCTTTAGCATTTAAGTCCCAGAGTCCCCAGGCACAGTCTCACAGAAAGTGGGACATTTGAGGGTCGAAACGAACGCCAGAGAGCAGAATTTCTGCCATCATTACCCACAAACACTGCAACACAAACTCCAAAATGTTCTTTGAAGCTGTGTTCAAGTTAATGTGATCCTTCCCTGCTCCGACTTTAAAGCCTGCCATGCCAAACAGAGTTTCCCATGGATGTTTGTATGCAATGACGATCCCAGCACGAAATCAACAAACTTCTTCAGAAACACAGACGAACCCCATCTCCTGAGGGGCTGCTGTCCCTAATATAACTTCTCAGACATAATACGACTGGGTCTACCAAGCAATCTTCCAAACCAGGCCCTGCACTCTCTCCTCTATCCATTCACACTGGGCTCAGACAAGCAGTGTGGTTACTGCAGGGCAGTTAAGAGCTGACCCTGCCTCTACTGAGACAAATCCTCATATTCCCCAAGGCACTTTCTGCGAGCTTAAACAATAGCAAAGCAGACCTAAATGACTTTTGGTGGTATATTCTTTTATGCGCTGAGTATTCCAGGAGCGCCCGTTCATTTCAACTACTTTAATATTTCAGGGATATACAGATTAAGAGACTTAATCTCCCCGAAAATATTCATCACTTGATTTTTAAGTGATATTATAGACTTCAGCAGACAAGAGCTAAACACTGCAGAAAGGCCATCTGTTAATGTTTTTTTTGGAAACATGAACAATAGCGATTAATCATATGAAAATGCCTTTGTATTGCATATTGTTTATGGATGACTAGCAGTCCATGGATTCTTTATACACAGCGGCTGAAAAAAAACAACACATGATGCGTGAGTGTGACAGATCTGCAGAGGTTTTGTGCAAAACATGAGGTGACAGCGAGTGTGGGAAGGAGACACAGTAGACAGCATGGGCCTTGACAGATGTGTGAAGGCACAACTAGCTCTGTGTTTTCATGGCTGACAGGTAGGAGGGTGGACAGAAGGGTAAAAGGTCAGCAGCAAGCGCACATTTTGGAGAGTCGCAGACGACCCGCTGCTTGACTTTGATTGTTCTTTGATTTCAGAGAGCAGAAAACCCGTTAGGGAGGTGGTCTAATCCCATTGCTGTGATACTGCCCTGTCATAGCTAATGGAGACTTTGCCTACAGAGAAGAGAGATTGCTTTAATCCAGCCATTGTCTGATTGTGTTGATGGGTGATGAGAAGGCACTCCAGGGCAAACAGCCATTATGACAAAGACTTGGTCATGAATCCTTCCATTTTCCAAAAATGCAATGCTGTTTCAATTACAAATCGGCACTGAGTGAAGACATTTTGCAATATTAGTAATCCCTGACAGGATTCATATAAATCATACCAGTGGTTCATATTTGCACAACTGCACATTAAAATTTAGGCTGACTGATTTCATGCACCAAAAAACGAATATTGTATAAACGGTATTCATCAGAGATAATACCTGCGCATTCTTTATGCTGAAAGGAAAACAGAACGCAGGAGAAGCCAAGAAGCAAGCTGCAAACAGAACTTTGATTCCTTCATAATCCCTCATCAGGAGTAAGAGGAACATCTGGCTCTAAAGCCTTTTAAGCAAGTTTTATTTTTTATTTGTCCTACTTTATTCTAATCCTGGCACACCATGTGATTTTCTCCTTGCCGAGACAGCCAGACATTCACATTCATGATTTCTAAATAGGCACAACTACTACTTTCCCTCCTGCTTGTTTTTCTTTCTTTTTTTTTTAAGCAAAAAAGCCAGTTCGGAAGAATAAGGGAATGGATTTCGGTCCACTCCTACCGTCTCATTATTCTGGTTTTTCAACAGGCAGGCAAGGCAGCCGGTTACTGGCAACCCTAGTGTGAAAAGAGAAGGAAAAAAGGCAGAATTATGACTGCTGTTGGCATTTCGCAGCTGTGCACGTTCCTTACTATAAGGTACTCTGGAACAGAGCAACAGCAGCTACACAAAAACCATAACTTTTGGACCACGGGTGCAAAAAAATGCATAGTATGGTATACAACACATTACTTAAACAGCGAATTTGCATCAAATAGGAATAGTCCTGAAAACAGAATTCTAAATTTCTGGATAATTTTAAGGAATTATGGACTGATCTCATGATTCAGAAATGAAGCCAGCAGTCATTTCTGCTACACTTTACATAGCTAGCCTATTCATCTCTTTTGTGTGAATCAAGGCCACAACTTCAAGTGTTCTACTATAGAAACCCTTTCTTAGAGTTTTTGTGGAAACTTGAGCTCTGCAAAGAAACCCTGTTACATCATAAAATGGCTAGTAGCTTATGTGATCATGCCTTTTTCTTCTACTGGAAAGAACTGCAACAAAAACAATGGGGTAATGACCCAGAACAGAGTTTTTCAATGGTGCCAAATTGAAAAACTAAGTCTTTAAACTGAGAAAGGTGGACAATAAACATTAAGACATTAGGTATCAACAGGAATAATAGTAAAGCCTGGGATCCTGATACTTACCTGTAATAAAATGCAGCAAGCATTTTAAATGTATATCCAAATGTCAGTTTTAGTAGTTCTAGTAGGGAAATCATTTTAACAGCACACCACTTACAGCTGATTCTCCAAATCATGTTGGTGTATACCTTAATATACCTTCATTTCTGGGCTATCATTCACAACCTGTTTTTAAAATTAGAGGCTGAATAATGACCAGAACATACTTCAGTGATGAACTAGTTCATCTTGCTCACAATTCATTATAATTCACAAGTTACTGCAACTAAATGTTACCTTGACCTTGACCTATATTTTGGTGAATACCTGTTAAGTGATCACCATGTGCAAGTTTGATTAAATTCTGACCAACGCTACAGGAGGAGTAGAAATTCGCATTAACTGTGCATGGACCAGATGAGCTAAACATGGAGAAAAATCTTTTTACAGAGGCCTGATCAATTGATCAAAATTGGACTAAGATTAAAATCCATTATTCTGTTGCATTTCCAGTTTACTCATTAGCAAAACAATGTTGAAACATTACAGCACTCACAACACTAGCATGCTTTAACTAAGCACTAACAGCTTAGTTATAGAAAGGTTTTTTAACAAATGAAAAACTGGAGCAACAACACATTTATAAGGAGATTTGAGCCTCTGTTTCAGAACTTCTATTGTTATTTATTATGTTCCACAGTTTACAAACGTTCGCTAACATTAGCTTCTACCTGCTAGCATAGCCTGCTAAAATAGGTTCTTAGCGCAGCTTACATAGAAACGTTGTTATCTCAGTGCACGTACATTTCACTAATGTTGCTATGTTTTCCTCTCTAGTGACATGTTTCAGTGCACTCTGTCTCTGCGGCATCAGTTGCAACCAGCCGCAGAATACTCATTTAGTGACCACTAACCACATTCATGTCCCGTGGTTGGTGGTCACGTGTTTTCAAAATCTCAATATGAAAGTAAAGCCTACATCATTTTTCAGTTAAATTGCCATCCTGTAGCAACTACTCAGTATTTGTTGAGGAATTTCTGAATTTCTTTTTCAAATTTGGACTCATAGTAGGGAATGTGACTTTCTGTGCATGTAGACGACAACGGATTTGCAATTTTCATTGGCTTATCACACTTCATGCCATCTTTACCCCATTCAGTTGCAGATTGATGGCACACTGACTTGATCACTGTCTTGATGCACAAAAGTTGCTCTGAAGACAGCACCTGATTCCAAGTAATTGCACACCTGGTCCCAAAGCAATCATTTTTAAAGGTAACAAGATCACAGGTTCATTGGTCACAGCCACAGGCTTCAACCACCATTTTCCCTAATTTGACTGCAGCATAAAACAGATGGGCAAAATATCAGTCCCTGAACCATTTCAATCCAACCTTCAATGTCTTCAAAAGAAAACTAAATGATCTGAAGAGCATTATGCTAAGAAAGCTTGAGGTGAATCAATGCACATTCATCAGGTTAAACATGGCCCCATTTAAAGGCTAATATAAAATTCGGGTGCATTATATTGTCTTCTTATGTTAAATGATATTTTTATTCCAACCCAAAACCATCTTTCAATTCAGTTATCCAATTTGTGACATTTTGGAAAGAAATGTTGCCCACATGAAATGCAAATTGGTGAGTGACAGCAAATTATTAGCTGTCTTTTTTATTATTATACATGTTTTTGGCAGCCTTTGGTCTTTATTTGACCGTGCACAGCAGAGACTGACAGACAAGAGAGCAGGGAAATGACATGCAGTTAGAAGCTGCTAGGCCCTGAACCAGCAATTCTGTTCCTAAGGGCTTTTTAGCCCATGTGATATGTACCCTGCCACTGGGACGCGCCCATAGTCAGCTCTCTTAATACATCCATGGTGTCCCCTGAGAAGCAGTAGTGCATGAATAAAACCAACCACGGTGGAAAAAATGTGCAAAAATAATAAAATGGAAATCTGCCTCACCCCAGTGTCAGCAAACAAATACTTCTGTGAAAGAATTTAAATTTATCAGATTGAATGAACAGAAAGATGAAACAATGGGCAAAAGTGTTAAGCATCTCTAATTTAGTTTTCTGTGATCAGCTAGAATTTAATTTGTAGCAGTGGTGCTCTGAAAAAGTGTGACTCACGTTCCGAAAATGTTTCTATGATTCACGGGGGCTTCTACAAGCCTCTGAGACCTACTGTTATCCATAACACCCTGCAGTTCAGAGGAATAAGAACAATTTGCCCAAGTAGTTCAAGCAAAAGTATGGCATGTGGCTAGTGCACTGCAGATAAAAGTCTTAGTCATGCAGCCAAATGCATTATGCATCATTCACCGGCAATAAATGAGTAATTAATGTGGTGAAAACCAGGTTAGTGTCAGCACTCCTGCTCCCTGTTCTGAGCTGCAGCATTCGCACAGATGCATCAGTATTCATTTCTCCTCAGTGGGAGGTTTAAGCTCTTCCTCCTCCCACCTGTTGTCTCTCAGACTCCTGCCACTGAGCCACAACCGACACACATTTCTGCAAGGCCACCAGCTTAAAACTGGCCTCTCATTAACACTGCAGACTCCCCCCGCCCCCGATGCCAGTGCTAATTGGGTCACTATTTACCCCACAGTCAGCCCAACCTCACACAGAGGGGAGGGGGAATCCAAGACCACCATCATGCTGTCTTAGCATATGCCCTGGTAATCTGCAGGCACTGAGATTAGAGCAAAACGGGCACTTATTAATACTGTTAGTCACTCGGTGCCTGCAGGTGAATCATCCCTTCACCAGTATGACTGCACTGTAATCAGCAGCACACAAAGCTAAATTTTATTATCAACAATTCAAAAGAGGCAATATGACAGCCCTATATCTCTCCCCAGCTTGGATATCTGCATTACTTGCAGACACTTATGGTTGTCAATATACATGATATCTGAGGAGGCTGTCCCTATTTTTGGACCCAAGCCACAGATGAGGTCAGCCAGCCGTGAGCGCTCACACACACACACTGCCAGAAAAGAAGCCTCAGTATGGTGGCAGATAAGGCCCTGCTCAAATTGCTGTTTTGTGTTTTTTAACGAGGACAATTCGACCTTGCTAATCTGTTAGGCTCCTTCCCCTAATCAACCCGCTGACTAATCCATTTCCTCATGCCAAAGAGAGCTGCAGTTCAGCCCAGGGCCGAGCCACGCTGGCAAGGCGAGGAGAGGAGGAAGACAATGGCACGTGTCCTGGACGGAGGAGAAAAATAACAGACACGGCTCCATGAGGGAGTCTTTTTTTTCTACTTCAGTGCACTTCCACCCACAGATGAGGAAGCTCACACTCTGTGCGGCTCAGCAGCAAGCAAACAAATAACAAAGCTTTAAAGGCATGCTCTCCTGATCTTGTTTGTACACACTGAGAGGTGACTCTGAGGTGAGGTGATGGTAATCTAACTGCCACAGAGAAGTCCAGTGCAGGCGACATAAACATTCATCAGTGCTGCCCAACAGAAAAGATGAGTAATGCTTTATCTTCTGTATTGACTGTAAAAACCCTCACATTTCACCACTTCTGATTTCTCAAATACAAGGAGTTTGAAGAAATGACATTTGAAGACGTGAACTTAGATTTAGGAAATTATAATTGGGATTTTTCTGGCATTTCCTTTACTAAATGTTAAATCCATTAAGACAGAAAATCACAGGGAGAGTAATTAGCAAATATTCTCTCTTTTTTTGGACTCATGTTTTCCTTAAGTACTTTGTAGAGCTGAACTATAGCAACATAATGATCTCATTTTATCAAAGCATAATTATGTCAGCTTGGCATTATTTCCTAAAATTTGGTTACATGGGTCATGCTGGGTGTATGCTTGCTTGCAATTAGCAAAATGGCCAATCAGCGCTGCTAATTTCAGTGTTACTTTCAGTCACAATTGTTTGGTAAGCTACGGGGACCTTGCACTTTGAAGACCAGCAGAAGCACAATACAAAGCCACATTACAAGAACCATGCCAGGCTGAAATCAGCTACAAACAGCCTTCAAAATAGTAACTTACAAGCATTTATGAACCTAGAAATGCTTCATTAAGAGACTGACTTTAGTACATACCAGAATCTCTAATTCTATCACATACAATTATGCTGTGCTGTATGTACACATAATCATACATATTGTGATGCATTTTTTGGATTAATTCCTCTATATGGTGAGGTCTCACTAAAAAAAAGAGAGAAAAGTGATGACTGATGGTTCTGGGTGCTTCGGCTCTACAACAAAAGTCTCGTTTACAGTAATCTGTAGAAACAAAAGTGTTGGACTATAAGAAACATGACAAACACACAACCATGCATCTCCTGAACAGTTACATTCTTCTCTATAAGTGAGCGGATATTGGCACTTTTTTGTCATTTGACACAACAACATTGTCCTAAATCAAACAATCAAGATCTGATTGAAGCAGAGACTTTCAACTTTGATTCAAGTGGTTTAAATGTTTTTTTGTTTTTGTTTTTCAGAGACTCAAAAGTAACTAAACAAACTAAAATAATTTAAAATATAATGGTTGTTCTTAATCTTGGGTGAGTCATTGACTGCCTGAAGTATTGACCCAATGGGCATCACCAAGTCCTGTGTTTCCTCCACTGAGTAGGAGGCTTTTTCTGCAGCCGCCTTCAGTTGTCGTCTATTTGTGGGCCTTTCAGCGTTCAGTTTTATCTTAAATAACTGAAAAGAATAGTGATGGTTAAAGATCAGGTGACTCGCTTGAAAAATACCCAAATTCTTTGCCCTGAGAAATTCACAGGTTACTCTTGCAGTATTTTTTGGGTTATTTTCCATTTGCACTGTGAAAAACTGTCCAATCACTTTTGCAACATTTGGCTGAATCTGAGCAGAGAGTAGATCCCTGTACACTACAGAATTCATCCTGCTGCTTCTACCAGCAGTCACAACAGTCCATAAACACCAGGGACTCGGTTCCACTGGGAGCCATACATGCCCATGCAGTCACCTCTCCCCCACCATGTTTGACAGATGATGTGGCATGCTTCGCATAATGAGCCGTTTGTCTCCTTCATGCTTTTCTCTTCCCGTCATTCTGGTACAAGTTTATCTTGACTTCAGGTGTCTTTTAATGTTTAGATGTTTGCCTTTTGTTTGGGTCAACTGAGCATTTTTCAAAAGAATATGACTTAAAAAAGTGTTTGATGTGTGGAGCTGGACATTTACAGTGCTCATTATGTGTTCAGTGTTCAGTCTTTGGAGCAGAGAATTTTTGCGCAACTTGGAGGTAGTCAAACAGATGCACTCAGCAAGACATCAAAACATCTTTTCCAGGGAAAGCCTTTCATATTTCTCCAGGACAATGCTGAACTGCATATCACAACAGCGATAAACATGTTACAGGAAAACATTTTACACATCATGAAATGAAAAATACAATAAAGAAAAAACATAACCAGCTAGACTCCTGTATCAGACAACAACTGGGCAACATTCCTCTCCCAAACACGACTGGGCTTTTCAGTTTGTAGCTTTGATGAGACATGTTGCTACCATCACATAAAACATCTGCTAATATTTTTTGAAGGCACATTTTTCACTGATAAGAACAATGCAGTCATGCAGAAACCGTGTAAGCTTCAGCCACAGAACAATCTGTCAAAGATGGGTGTTGTTCTGCAGATGAGTACTGAGTAAGGGACACTGAAGCTTATAGACAAATAATCTTTATCAGCCCCAACGGGTTCCTGAGATTGTCCTCTTTTTAGCAAATGTGTAATAAACAATTTTCCATCTGTGGGGATTATGGTCGACAAAACAGTGTTGAATGGAGCCACAGATCCATCATTCAATAAATCCAGATGTTTGATTAAAGCTGAAATAAGTCCAAGTTTATAAATCTGAAAAGTTTTTAGGGTCAAGTTTATTGTGAAATTCATAGAGTGTCACAAACTTCACTTACTATATTCAGCATTCACACTTAACGTGCAGTTAAGTTACGTTATATCCATTACGTTATATACCACAATTTTCACTTCAAAAAACTTCAATTATGTTTATGTGTTGTGTATTGTTATAGCTTACTATTTATGTTTAGCTAAGCTGCTTAATGTGACACAAAATGATTGCATGCCTGCCTCTTCTAAAAGTGCAATTAAACAACTAACACACACAAGCTGGAAGACAAATTGCACCACTGTTGCCAAAGTACCCAAAAAATAAGGACGACTCCACAAGCCATTACTTATCACTGATTTTACTTACACCTACACCTCAATATTTTTAGAAGTTGCTTCCTACTGTCTGTGTGTTTCATGTCATTATTTTTAAGCACAGCCACTTCTCCAGTGAACCTCCATAAAGCTGGCAGGCAGCTGCAAAAAGATCTGGGACACAACTGTGAGGCATCTGTGTACACATAACATACACATCAAGATATAGTGGGAAAAGGAAACCACAAACACTGTTAGCACAATGATCAATAACACGGGGCCTTACCGGCAACTTCCAGTGAAGCATTGCGACTAATGGCCTCTCCCAGGTAGTTGCGGGCCACACAGGTGTAAACGCCCTCATCTGGTTTGCTCCGTCGGCCGTGCACGATGCGCAAGAAGAAAAGGGAGCCGCTGGGCAGGAGCATGCGGTGAGAACGGGGGTCATCCTTGTCTGTCTCCACACGTTCACCATCTTTATACCATTCTATGCTGGGGATGGGGCGGCCCTCTGCCTTGCAGTTGAGGGTAGCCGGCTCCCCCTTGGAGACAATCAAATCCGAGGGGTCTTCCGCAATCCGTGGTGGGCTGTCTTCAAAACGCGGCCGAGACCCTGTAAAGCCGAGATGAAGGTGAGATGTTATCTATCCGGATGACCTGCTGTCATTCATGAAAACAGTTTCTTTGTGAGAGGACAGACAAAAGCGAAACCTCTTTGAAAGGAGAGAAAAATCTTCTTTCGGAGATGTTGGATAAATGTGTGTGGTGAAGGGGAAAATCATCAGTAATCTCTCTTTGAAGTTCAAAGTAAGATGCTACATTTTCCCACAACAACAACCTGTGCCTTTTAGATAAATAAATCAATTTGACATCTATTTGCACTTTCTATATTCTCTAAACAGCAGGACACAGTGTACATACGCTGCAGAGAAAGCCACCAGCAAAGCCACCGGCAGCACAGAGGATTCAATCAGCCATATGATATGGTAATAGCCAATCTCTGTGTCAGGCAGGATAGTTGTAGAGATGATAGCTGGCTGAACGCTGAGCATAAGACAAGGTCTTTGCATTTGAAGGAAAACGACTAAAGTTAAAGGAAGAAGCTAGGCAGAGTGACATACGTAGATAACTCCCATATCCCCGTCTCTCTGGGGGATCCATTACTATCTTCGCTCGGTTGTGAGAGAAAGTCACACTTCTTCAGGACCCAAGGTAAGCTTTTAGACCACGACCAAATGTCTCTAACAATGTGCTTCTTTTTAAAAAATGAATAATTCAAAAGGCTGCCGCTTTTAGTTTGGTTCTGAGGAGCAGATGGTCTGCCGCTCACGTTCCCCCAACAAAAAAAAAAGAAAGAGAGAGAGAAAATGAAATGGTCACTGTGCCACTGATTATTGTGCTGCTCTTTCTGAGGCATTATTCTTAGCAAATAATCTAGACTGCATGGAAATCCTCCATTATCATTGAAGAGAAACAGACAGGAGTAACCTAATAACACACATGCTGCTGCTACATTACACTTAAATCAGGAGGCTTCAGGATAAATCCTCACTTTTTAGCTATAAGCAGATTTATGGTTATGTTTTTTTCATGGGCCGAAGTCGCTGTTATGGCACAAACCTGAAGTAAACATCTAAAGCGCAATCTGAGCACTCACAGCGTCAGGGTCACAAACCAGGACAGCTCAAAACACTAATGTAGGCTTGTGGATGAATGCTAGCAGAGCCATTAAAATAAGATATTGCACCTTTACTGGGAACTGATGCGAAAAACACACTTTGTTTACATATATTATATTGTTATAATATACACAGTATAATATATACATTATATTGAAACTGAGACATTGGAACAATATTTGATAAAGAGAGGATCTGCAGCCCAGCGATGTCCTGGTGTTGAACCTCGTTTGTAGGCACATAAAGAATTTCAAATCCCAGATCATGTAATACAGTTACATCACTGTCTGCTCACTTCCCCGTGAGTGATAACTGGATTTTTTTTTTTTTAAAAAGCCACTATGTATATATGTACTTGAGAGAGACCAGACTTCTTAAAAGAGGTCCCAGGAGCTCAGTGCTGCATTTCAACTGAGGTGGAAATACAAATCATAAAATAAAGGTCAAAGCAGTAAAAGGCCAAGCTCTAACGCTGAGGCACTTTTAATGAGTAACTCTTGTTTCAAAAAAAGAAAAAAGAAAAACGCAAATGAAAACACTTAAACCGGCACCGTGTAGTGCGAGCATATTGGAATAGATTCCTTCCACCTTTCCAAATCCACATCAACGGGTTCAGGTGCATGTTGCATTGATGACAAGATGGTGCCTCAGTCATTTGAACACGAGTTGCTCAGTGGTGCATATATCAAAAAATACATTCCAAGCTTCCTCCGTGTTCCTCACGCTTCCGTAATTTTGGGCCCATAGAGCACAGCATCTCTCGAAGTCAAGCTGGTGGAGTGTACGTGCAACTGAAACGACGGGCCAGATTTCCAGCATTATGGAAACAATGGATCACATTCTGATTAGATTATAGCCTCATGTTTGTGTTTCCTCAAAGCTTGGCTTCATATTCAGTGTCTCTGTGACTTCACCATGACATCATTAGGACATGAGCATCATTTTTTTTTTTTAAAGACTTGACAGCATATGTGTTGCAATGTGGGTGGCAAGTGAGTCATCAAGCTCATCATCCATAGATTTACTGAAACGAACTATTACATTCTACTATTTACTGTTCAATTATTGTTGAAGGCAAATCTTCAATAAAAGACAGACCTTCAATTTTAAATCACTGATGAGACGTGGACAGATGAACTCTTTCAAAGCAAACTCAAACTGTATTGGAAAATTACAAAAAGCAAAGAAAATAACATCTAACATTGGTTATAAAACTTTAACTTGTTACTTTATAGTAATGACAAATAACTCTAGATAAATCCTGAGGTTACTGAACAAAATTAACTTGATGGACGCAAGTCAAAACATCCTTACGCTCTGTTTTTGTTCACCACCTCTGGAGTTAAAGCGCTCGATGGCTCGTTAGCTACAAGACGCCATATTTTGTTCTGAAGCTAGTTGCCAACGGCATCAATCTTCGATACGGTATTTGGCAGGTGTATGAAAAAGAGCGTTTTTGGTAAAAACTGTTGGCTGCTGTGGCTGTTAACAACGCTGATGCAAACTGTACTACACTGTGGACTGGAGAGCTAAACAATGAGCTGAAAATGTTGAGAGGAAGTGTGCTGTTGGCTGGTGATTCTCAGTGGGTTTCTCACTAAGAGTGACCCTTTTACACATCCACTCTTCACATCAATAATATATCGGAGCGGCTTTAATGCTTGTTTTAATGCAATTTGAATGGAACACATTTTTCCCTCAGCGGGACACGCTTATGTGTATAATATTTGTCATTTTGAGGGATCGTGGCATGGGAACGGACGCACATGGGACCTCTCTCGCAGAGGACATTTTGATGTTGAATGGATGCCCTATGTATTTTTAATTTTGTGTTCAAGACAAAGTTCCTTCAGGGCGATGAAGTCTCATCAAGTAAATAAAGCTTGCTAATAAAAAAAACCTCTTTCTGTGACTATCTACAATTATTTCTCCAAGATGAATAGATAAGAAGTCAGATTAATACAGACAAATTGCATTATGTATACTTACAGTAATACCAGCTAATCTCAGCGATTACCTCATCGTTTCGCCTACTGCATAAAGCCATCCGTCTGCCATTAATAATGCTATCAACTGTTAACAAGGGGTCATTTTAATCCCTTTATTGTGAGTGTATAATACCATAGTTAAAGCTCTCTGTTCTGCAATGTTGAGCTGTCCTTGTACTCACCATGCCCTCGCCTCATTCAGTTGATTTCAATAGCACAAATGTCCCTGTGACAAATCTTTGTGTCTTTGTTTTTTTTCATTGAGCTCATATTTGAAAAGGATACTTTTCAAAATCCTGAAAGCAAATTCAGTGCTTACATTTCGGGAGACTCAGCCCAGCTGTGTGTCTTAAAGTGCATTAGAGACAACGTTTTCCAACCAAATAGCCAGCTTTGGTATTATTAATAAGAGTCAATGGGCACTTACTACAGCTAACAGAATCAGCGTGGCACCATGCTGATGTGTTACAGACAAAATAGTCTTGTCAAAGTAGAAAAATAACAGCAAACAGATTCAGGTGGCCAAAGTGACAAGCAGCAACCTGTTCCTGAGACAAGTGTGCAATCAGTGAAAAGTCTACGCCACTATGAGCATGACAGCAGCACATTTTCTTTGTGAGAAAGAATATTTTCACAGCAATGTTTGCCTCGTGACAAGAAGATTGCGGTGCGGTGGTTGAAAGCACCTTTCTGCAAAAGAGAAACTCTGTCAACCTGTTTGTGTCACGAAAAAATAAATGTCACCGCTGATAATGGGGACCTCGGAGAAGGTATGTTTTTAGTCGGATCATAAACACGGCCCATTAGAGCCCGCAGGTCCTCGGAGATCTCTGAGTGCATAGGGGAATTTAGAGTGTGACTTGATTTGTGTGAAAAATTTTAATTTGGAGCATCCTGGTGTGAAATGACTTAATTTACAAGAGATGAACAAGTTAAGAAGTGCACTGGCTGAGCACACTGTACAGCAGAGTTTCAAACTAAGCACAGAAAATGTGCAGCTTTGATTTCGGTTGCAGCATTTAGTGCACAGGCTCACATTTATGAGAGCAGCTATTTTAAACAACCGGGGGTTAAGGCTCTCAGCAGAAAGCACAGCTAAAATCAACAGGATATCAGCAGATATCAGCTCCACGCTTGCACTGCTGCACCTTTTTACTCAGTGCACACTGGCAAAATGTCCAATTTGAACGTACGTGTTGGTCCAGCAACCCTCAACTGTAAGTTAAAGCAGAAAACAGAAGCTTGTTAGGCCCACTGTAGCGGCTAAACATGTTTCATTGCCGTGCCGCGGCGTCAGAGCAGACGAATCACTGAGAAGCTTTTAAACATGTTAACGTCTACAAGTGTGAGGGGCAATGCAGAGGCAAGTTGAGCCACGAGAGTGAATGGCAGTCAACCTTGAGCTGACGTCCAATATGAAGGGAGCTTTATTTAAGCGAGAGTGTGCCGCCCTCCTGCAAGGTTATCACACTCTGGAAAACTCAAGGCTAACCGGCAAACACACGAATGTATCAGAGGAAGAGGTGCTTATGAGAGAGAAATGCAGTAAATTCCATCTGACACATGTATCATATACATACATATTTATACATTTATATACTTCAACATGAAAAAAGATATTTTCTCTCTTAAATAAAACATGGTAATTTTTGTG
>VURO01000270.1:74712-119492 GCA_015108175.1 Pelvicachromis taeniatus | reverse complement strand
GATACTGCACTGCTGATAATTGCAGAAGTAGTTAAATGTTGAAATTGCATGCTGAACTTTCCATCAATTTATTTGTCTGTACAGGTGTGTGGCTCTCCAGATGTTCCAGTTTCAACATTAAGACCAATGTTGGTTTAAGCCATGCGTAAATAATTCCAGCTACATGGACTCAGTGAGAAACTGAATACAATATCACAATGTCTTCCTTTTTGCATATTTGTCACACTTACATGTTTAAGATCATCAAGCAAATTTTAACTTTAGACAAAGACAACTTGAGCAAGAACAAAATGCTGTTTTCAATGATAATTTAATTTATTACAGGGGTAAAAAAAAAAAAAAAAAAACACTATCCAAACCTGTGCGATAATATAATTACCTCCTAAACCTAATATCTAGTTGTGCCACCCTGGGCAGCAACGACTGCAATCAAGCATTTGTTATTCAGATCAATATTGTGCTCTATAATCCAAGTGTACTTGAGCTCCAGGACACAAACTTATGGTTGAGAATTCTCCTTCAGGATTTCTGGTAGAGAGCAGAATTCATCGATGCATCAATTACAAGTCATTCAGCCCCTGAAGCAACAAAGCAGACCATCACATAGCACATTACCACCATCACCATATTGGACTTTTGTCTTATCACTTCACGGATTATTTCTCCAGAAGTCTTGAGCATCGCCACCATTGGTTTTCTCCTTGGAGCTCTCCTGTGGATGCCATCTTTGCCCAGTCTCTTTTTTTTATTGTTGAATCATGAACTCTGACCTTAATTGAGGCAAGTGAGACCTGCAGTTCTTTATATGCTGTTCTGTGTTGTTTTGGACCTCTTGGATGAGTCATTCATGTACTCTTGGAGTGATTCTGATAGTACGAACAGTCCTCAGATGGCTCACCACTGTTCTCTCTTTTTGTGGAAAATGTCTCTCACTGTGGTTTGATGAAGTCCCAAAGCCTTAGGAAGCCTTTCAAGATTGATGTGACTTTTTTTCTTTCTCTAGCTTGTGACATGATGTGTTGCTTTCTGAGATCATTTAACCTGCTTCACTTTGTCAGAGAGGTTCTAAGTGATTTCTCGATTCAGCAGGTCTAGGAGTAATCAGGTCTGGATGTGGCTACTGAAATTGAACTCAGCTTTCCAAAAATTGTGGTTAATCACATTAAATTAATGATTTACAAGGGGAGTGGGGGTGGGGAGATGTGGCAATGTTTTTTTTTACACAGTGCCAGGTAGGTTCAAATAGTTTTTTTTCCCCTTAACACATTAAATCATCATTTAAAAACTTTTTTATTTACTCAGGTTATCTTTATATAATATTATAATTTGTTTGATGGTCTGAAACATGTAAGTGTGACAAATATGCAAAAAGCAAAGAAATACTTTTTCACAGTACTGTAGCAAGTGCATCTTTGCACAGCTGCAGAGTATAGGTTACACAAGAATCTTTTCATGTGACAAAACTGCTGTACTTTTCAGCACTTTGGGTAATTCCTGCAGGAGAGTGATGAGGTACCGTAAGGTAACAAGTAGGGTGCTATTACATATTCAAACTGTCACAATCCAATGCAAACCTACTTTCCAATGCAGGCTTTCTTGTGACGTGACAGACTGACACAATATGCGTTGCCTTGTAACTTTGGGATGAATCCATCTCTCCCCTGGTGAAAACTCAATCCTTGGCATGATCTGTTTCTAACTTTTGACTTGTTAGATGTTTGCTTATCCTCTGTGCCAGGGGGGGAAAGCTGACAGGAGAACAATCCCTGCCTGGGGATTTATGTATGCCACGTTTGATGTGTTGTCTGACCTTATTGGGGCTCGGTGGCCCAAGAATATAAAACATCCCCAAGAGAAAGTGTCAGTGTTGACCACAGTAAGACTGATGACATGACATTCATCACATACCAACTGCTGACCACTTTATATCCACGCAGTGATCTATTGACAACTTTACATCAAAACTTACAGGACTTAACATTTCTGACAGAACTTGATGGGCTCTGGGTTTTAAGCAGTTCGGTGTCAAGCCGCAAGATAAGTGACAGCAAGAGTTACATAGAAAGCTCACAAAGTTTTAAGCACATTCAGTATTTAAACCTTTGAGTCTTGCTAAACAACAGCAAGACTCCAGTTACATTTTAAAAGACTGAGCCCCTTTACACATCCTATTACTACATCTATACCTAACCCACATCTTTAGACATTATAGTTACAGTATAAGTCAAACAGTAAATCTCTATTATTATTATTATTATTAAGCTAACATGGTGCTGCTGCTGTATACGCTACATGACCATAGCTGCAGTTGTTTAGCCTCACTTGTCACACTGCACATAAGCAGGACTCACCATATGTTTCTCTAGGCATGCAAAAACCTTTAAATTCCTTGCATGCCCACATTAGATTAGGCAGACACTGAGATGGGAGCTTAAAGCGTGCCTTAGGCTATGCACTTAAGGCAATTTTATAAAGTCTTGAAAGACTGACACACAATGGCAGGCAGAGGAGGGTGGGGGCAATGCTGGGAAATGATGCCATCCATCTTGGATCTCTTGATGATGGGCAATTTATATAAGCCTGTGGGCCACATTGTGTGTGTTAACTGAGTGAAGAGAAAAGAAAAATGAGTGCATATTCTTGTGTAGCAGGGAAATCTGATTAATCCTTAACATTCTCTGAGTGGGACAAGACCCTTCAAAATGAGGCAGACAAACAAGATAACGTGACATTTGTATTTATTAGTGAGGTTTGACTAACCCTACAGGTGCATGCAAATTAAAGATGTATCATGTATCTGCTTCATAAATACACCAAGGGGCCGGCATCACTACAGTTCATTATGGTCACTATAGTAACAGAGAGATCGTTTGGCTATTCTAGGAGTCACAAAATGTCCAGGGTGTACCCCACCTTTTGTCATATGCCTGCTAGGAAAGGCTCCCCAGACCCCCGTGTGGTACTAAGAAAGTGCATGGATGGATGGAAAGCACTCAGTACAAAACAGCAGGCATCAGTGACAGACAGAAAACTGATTAAGTCAGAGACAGCATGAAATGGAGGTGGAAGGGGTTGCAAAGTGGGTTGCAAAGTGGTTTGAAGGTGGAGCAACTCTATGTAGCCCAAAGCATCATAAATAATACTCCCTATGAGATTTGACAATTGGATGCCTAAAAGGGTATCATTTGAGCTGGGATGAGCCGTTATCAGGTGATCTACCAGCATATCCGGCTGAGCTTGGCTTAATGGCCCGCCTGTTATCCTCAGTTTATTTGACCTTTAGTGCATCCACTACTGTCTGCACTGTACTGCACTACATCTACTGTCCAATGTTTGATATTAAATACCAACATTTAAACTTTACGTGACTGGTAAATTTAAATTGTGTTGCAAATTGTAAATTCAGACAGCCATAATTGAAAATACACAAGTTTTGGTCATCTATACGAATAAAAATGGAGTCAGATAGAACTGCTGCATGCATAAAGTATCAGGGAATTATCGCCTGCAAGGAGCTGGTACATTACTATCGCATGCCATATTTCACAATGTGTGCACGTGCATTAACCCAACCTCTGGCCCATGCACAAATGCAAAAATACCTTTTATTGTGAACTAATTCATAGTTAGTGTCATTATCAGTCCACTATCTTGCTTGACTAAAGCTTCCAATTAGCATTATTAAACATCCTTCACACTGTCACTTCTCGCCTGGTGCCATCCTTTTGAGTTCAGCCACCAGATATAAAGACGCTTTCACCATTATTGTCTCTACATCTGCACTGTCAACAGTTTCCATTCAAAAGCAGACTTTGAAAATCGACATAAAGCTTTCCACATGGGTCCCTGAGACTAAATCTGATGAAGTGCGAGTCTGTGGAGCAAATGTGTCTCTTTGTGGTCCTATGCTGTGAAAAAGCTTGACAGCTGTTGATCTCAGATATGAAAATGTCAAATAAGATTGACGTCAAAAAGTGGAAACCATTAGAGAGTTCTTCAAAACAAGAAAAAAAAAAACACCCCCAAAAAACCTCAAACCCTAAAATCGAATAGTGCATTAACTGAAAGATAAAGTGAGAAGTGATTTTTGAGTTTTACATGGCATTACGCTGCAGGAAGAGTTAACTGTAGATATGATTGAAGTGAAGGGATACAGCATTATTCCTATGAATCCAGGCATAACTAAAATGACAGTTAATTAGTAAATGTAAATTCTCTCTTAACAGTGATGTTACTGTTTGACTTGTCACAGATTTAATGTTATATTCACAGACTAGGTTAGGCGTGGTTGCGTGAGCTCTGTCCCAGCTTCCACCCAGCTCCTGGAGTAAATGACTACCACTGAACCACACAGGCAAACTTGTGGATGGCGGTGTCTTCTTTGTTGCTGTAGCCGACACATTTTGATTCAACGCTAAGACACTCCGCCAAGAAGCTGTTGGGTTTTTTTTTTAATGTCCAAATGGAAAGCAAATGTTGCTGTTGCAGAGGTTTCTCTTGATTCATAGGCTTTGGAGCAGTTGGAGAGTTTAGGGTGCAGCCTTTTTGGCTCAAATTCAGGTTCTCCAGATGTTTGTAGATCTCGAAGCAGTGACAGCTGCTTTCACACCCTAACATCTAAATGATTAACATGGTTAAATTTCTCAGGAAGTGGAGTGCTCTTCTTTCTTGCTAAGAATTGTGCAGCACTTAGAAATGCCAGGTAAAACTAACGAGGTGCATTATTGTTAGTAAAAGCGAGCCTTGAAAGCGCCGTAATCAGCGGTTTGTTTTTGTTTTCACATGTAATTGTTTAAAACACGTTTTACTGCTTAAGTCCTTGCTATACTTTATTGTTGTTTTATTCTAAACTTGTGTCAAGCACGTGTCTTTGTGTGCTAGGAAGAAGACTTTATCCGTCAATATATTTGACTAGAAAGTCATGATTTAATATTTAAACAACAATAATTTGGTACTTCACTGTCTTGCTTAGAGTAAACACATTAAACAATAAAATAACCTTTAGGGTGAAATAAAAGGCAGTGAAATTCTCTGTTTTAGAGATGTCTTAACGAAGGGCCAAGATGCTGACTTGTGAATCCTTATTTAAGGATCTGCAAATGTTCTCAGCTGTTTGATGTTTAGCTTCCACGAGACTGTTTGATAATCCGAGAAAGGGTCCTAAAGGATCTGCGATTAAAATGTAAAAAAGACACTCATATGGCTTTCCATGCACTGCTTCCCAAGTATCAGAGGATTTTTAAAAGCAGGGCAACGTCAAAAGGCCAGGAGTTCATTTTTTTTTTTCTACAAGTTTAGTGGCAGTAAGGAAGACAACCGTCTAGTTTTACAACAACTTTGTTTTTATATCATAGCAATATTAAGAGGTAATTCAGAAACTTAGATAAACTGTAAAATAACCTCGTGGTAGACTCACAATGACATATAATTTCTAAGATAGTGTAATATCTATAGCTAAAATGTTATTTTTGAAAGTTAGGGATAAGGTGAAGTGAGTCGCCTGGCAGATTAATTCTCCCTAAATATTTATTTTTGACCACAACAGGGAAGTTAACTGATCTGAAGTCACTGGGTTGCACTTTATATTGTTCCCTTGGCACAGTGGTGAGATATTGGTAATTTCGAGGTTATTTGAAAGCAAAAAAGCAAAAAAAATATTGACATTTGAAAAAGTAATAAAAGTGTATGCATCTCATATGTTTACACTCAGCGCTGTGGACCTGGAGACCGGAAGAGTAAATTTAAAAAAGATATTGGATATTTTAGAACTCAGTGTGTGGTGTTTGTTTATATTTCTCTGTTGTTTTCAAAGCTAGCCAACTGCAGCAGATTCACCTATAGGCCTCCATAATAATAACGTGAAACGAGCCCTCAGTGTTTTCAAGCAGTTTAATACTCTGGTCACTACTTTAATATTAGATTTGAAGTTAGTTATAGTCAATTTTAACATTTCATTATTGGCAAGTCTTATGTATATAGCAATGCATTACATAAAATAAAGCCTATTCTGAAAGATTTGAAGACATTTGTTTAAAAAAAACTTTGATCTTGTAGTTTATGTTAAAGTCCAGCTCAGTGTTCACATAAACTGCACGTGGACCGTAGCCCTCCATGAGCGAACGTTTTCTCTCTGCTAATTGTCAAAGTGAGCACTCTCATTTGGTTTGAACCAACATGTCTGACAGATGGCACATCACCCCCTGAATGAGCCCTAAGAGTGGATCCTGTCGGATAATAGAAAAAGCCCAATGTTTGAAAATAAAATGATTATCATACCACGGAGTCATTCAGTGGTGCTATGATTAAAATTACTAAATGCAGTATGGTGAAAAAATCTGATATTTAACATTAGGTTTGAGAAAGTCAGACAGAGAGAATGTAGCTGAGTTGTCCCAGTTGTATCATTGCTGTTCAAAAATAGACCAGTTGCCCTCAAATACTGTGATAGAGGACAGACCGTGCACAATTCAGATGCTGTTTCACAGTGAAGCTCATATATGCTTTTGTCAGAGCTCTGTTCATCCACTATTGCTGTTAGGTTTTACACAATTAAGTGAAACTGGAATCAAACATATTTCTAGTAAATATATTTCCATCCAGTTACAGGTAAAAACCACAAAAATACACAACAAACCGAAGTAAAGTTCTAACAAAACATGATCCATCCATAGTGTTATTATACTTATTTTAGAAAAAACAATAACACTATCCATGTTGGAGTTCTAAAAAATAAGATTTGTCTTCCACTGACTTCAGGTAAGCTCGAGTAGTTTTCTATAGTAATTCTGGTATTTTTGTTGAGCTTAAAAGAAGCATGTATCGCCCAAGTGGATGATGCAAACGGTGGCTGTGCAGCAGAAATGCGACAGAAGGAGGAAAAGTCTTGTTTTTCCTATAACACATGCAGACAAATGCAGACAGAACCACAACATTATTGTGGTACACCAAATGTTTTCTTCCTGCATTGTGTGAAATGCTGGCGAGTGCCATGTCCATTGCAGACATTGTTGCCTGTAAATCCTTCATACAGTTTGAGTTGACTTGCCTGCTGTTTGCAGTATCTAACCTTATTTCTTTTTAAGTGCATCAACTTTTGTTGAAGCACTCACTCTTTGGATCCTGCCTTGCCATTTGCCCCAACAGCCACCAGAGTTCTCTCTCTCTCTTTCTTTTTGATGTCCAGCACTGGAAATCTTCATCAGGTAATTGCTTTTGTAGCTGCTTAAGCTGTTCAATCGGCCACCCCAACCATCCATCAGCCGCCCCTGCCAACACCAGTGAAATGTCCATCCCTCAAATGTTCAATAGCCTGTCTTCTCTGTGCCATGACTACTGGACACTACCCCAATTGCTCCAGGTCTTAAGACTGGTATCTGTCACTGTATGACTCACTGATGTTTAATTTGCTGCCACTTCAGAAGTATTTGCATCCCAGTCATCTACCTGTCCTGGATCAAAACTACTGCCCACCAGTCACAATACAGTGGATCTCCAGGTCACCCCACTGAAGCTTCTTCACTCCAGCCATCGCTCTTATAAATCAGCCATCAGCTTTCTGTCTGTCCTCATGGTCTTTTTGTCTCCATGGCAACACACCAGTTCTTGTTCTCACCTGTGTGGCTCTACCAGAAGATGTTTCTTGTTTTGAGCCATCATCTGTGAGTGCAAGCTAGTGCCTACTTTGGTTTAAAGTCTTCTATCGGTGCAGCACTCAGAAGCTCTTAACCTGACATAAACATCTGCCCAGTTGCCCTTTTTGTTTGTGATCTTCACAATAACCTGTAGATTCAGTTTCCTGGCAACTCTTCCAACCATCGTTTTTCTCCCTAGTCTTGCAGCCACCCTCTAAACTCTTTTGCTCAGCAGATTTCCAGCCCTCAGGCCATGCATCTGACCTCTTTTGCCCCCCCACCTGCTATGTGATGCTTCTTTTCTTTCCAGCCACGAGGCAGTCTACCTGGCCTTCTACGCTACCTCAGCGACAATCATTCTTGATGTCTTCTTGAGGCTAATTAACACGTACTGACACTGCGAAGAAGTCTTATTTTAAAGCAGCAAAGAAAATTCAACTTTTGAGTGAAAATGCTCCGAAATGGGAAATCATGGGACACTGTGATGAGAATACTGCTGTCAAATGTTAACTGTTCTGTTTGCTTCAGAGAAGGTGACATCAAATCAACACAAACGGCACAGCAACCCCAAACACAGACACAGTTTGCAGGAATATGCATCAAGCAGCAAACAACTTGTTCAGGTACGCATGAATTGTGTATAAATGTGTGGCTGTTGATAGACTTGTGTAACAAAAGTGCAAAATTAATGTAAATCAAGTGTTACACTTTGCATAAATGTAATATTTGTTGTATTCTTTTAAAAAAAATAATTTGTTTTATTCTTATGGGATGTCACATTTCTACACCATAATATTAAGGACTCTATATGAGATGCCGTGTCTCTTTTAGATAAAACGGTTGTGTTTTGTGTCCTCATAATTTGTGGGCGTTTCCCTCCTGATACATTACATAATTCTGCAGTATTTGTGACTGATGCTACGGCACTTTAGGCAGTGACTTTTATCAGCACTTGCTGGTAAAATTGATATCTTTAAAATGTCTGCTAAAGCCTATACATGCTGCTAATTGCCTTTTACTTTTGTATACACTCAAACTATATTGTAAAGGACTGGTATAGATATAAATGTCTCAATTGCTGTGAGACGGGCTATTTTGTACTCATTAGCATTAGTAACTCAGATTTCTTTGATTCGTGTTAGGTTCTGATAAAAAACAGGAACTCTGCAAGTTCAGGACCTCGCCATCATTGACTCAAAGTCAGTATGAACACAGGTTGGAAATCATATGGCTTACAATTGGCCTACCGTGTTGTCCACTCTGAATGAGGTTTCTTTCTAGTTCTATTAATGTGCTAATGGTTTGTTTAGATGTATCATCCTGATTTTTGAACATGAAAATTATCCTAAAAAACACACACTCAACATGAATTGATTTGAATACACAGAAAAGAATGAATCCCTACAACAACAACAAAAAAGGGGGAAAAAAAGGGAAAGTGCATGCCCACTTACATTATGGTGCTGTCCCACAGTGCACAGTAGGGGTTCATTGTTCCCTGGAAGGCAGGAAAAGGACAAAGTGTTTGGTAAATTACGATGATAACTCATCATTATTTTCATCACCACCATCATCATTATTATAAATCAAGTGCATGTTTGTCTTTTATTTAGCTTTTTAGAAAATGTGTTTTATAGATCACACAAAAAAGGTTTGGACTCCACTACCACAGACACACACACACGCGCACACCCAAATTTGCTGACACGTTCAGACTTACATGCACTTTATCTCAAAGATGAATAAAAAGTGCTGGATCATAAAAAGGGATTGTCCTTGTAATTATCTGAACGCAGTGCTCTCTCCTGACACCGGGTGCTTGCAAATTAATTATCGAGCCAATTAACCGGCATTGTGTGTCAGCTAATGGGAGATGATACGTGCTGTGGTCTTTGTAGAACATTCAGCCAACAAACAAAAACTCTTTATGTAGTGTTAACAAAGGAACATGAAGGTCAATAAACTATAGATCCAAACTATATACAGTATTTACTGTGCATCTGTATATGACAATTTTGGTTACTGTGCTTACATTTGCCAAGTGAGCCAGTTCAATCTCCAGGTGGGACTCAGTGGCCTTGGGCTCAGGTCTCACAGTCACAGCTATGACCTTGGAGTTCACAACTGTGTGGTTCCTGAATAAAACAGAGATGTGAGAAAATTACAAAATGTATTATTCAAATGTGCCATTCTGCATTTAGTCAAGACACGAACAAAATTTCACTGTGAACGTGGCACGTGAAACAAACGCAAACAAAGAGCTTAACATCGCGTTCACGCTGAGAAGATCAATACACAAAAACAAAAGAGCTGCAATAATTTATAATACATCTTTTTAAAAACACATAAATGATAATAATTGCTGTGTGTGTAACAATGTTTGTGCACAGACAGCCACATTTAAATATATGTGCTATGATCTTTATAGTAAGAGCTTCTTAGACGTCTTGGTCAATTAACATTTCAGTGTTGTTCACCAGTGTGGTTTATTTTTAGGTTTAGCTGCGTTAGCATGGTGCATGAATTTACACTGAGGGGCAACCCCCAGAGCTGAAAAATGAAGACAATGATGTGCAGAAACTGCACTTCCCCTACGTTTCACAGGAGACTGGATCCAAAAGGGAGTCTGTCTAATTTTACAGCACTAAAAAGAATATTTAGAAGCTGTTATTAAAAACAAAACAATTAGTTTCTCCTCTCCTAACAATGCTGGATCGGGTGATTCTTTTTCTTTTTCTAACTCATCCACCCAGGTAGATGAATTTGGTATAAGGCCGCACTGATTGACAGCTGTCCCACACAGGCAGCTGGGGCTGATTGGATGACTTCACGTATTTAAACTGCACTGAATGTCTGAGCTGTTTCTGTAGGTTTAATAGATTCTCTGACTAATGTTATGACTTCCTGTCTGATACAGACCATCCCACAAGTTTGTGCTTCAGTTTTGATGAGTGAAATTCTAGTCTGCTATTAGTTTTCTGTTTTGCGTTATTCATTTTTATTTTTTAATCATTATTGCTATTATTACTACCATTAATATTCAAATTATTATTACTACTATTAATACAGCAGTTATTATTACTAGTTCTATAATAATAAGTATAATGGACACATTATTTATTCTTATCTTTGTCTGTTACTTAATGCTAATTAGCTGGTTTGTGTCTGTGCATTGCACCTGTACAGTTTATGAAGCTAACAGCTAACCACTGACAATTAGCATTCCATCCTTTCATCCAGGAAAGGTAACATCTAGCTCTAAAAAATGAAACAACAGAGAGGAAGCAAAAATGCCAATACTGAAACTTCAAAATGTGGACATACTGCCTATGCTTCAAGCATGCTAAATTAGGCTTTTGAGTGCAGTGAAGGCCCTGGCATGGTTGTGTGTTGGTCCTATGAAGGGCCTCGCATAGCTATGCAGACCATCATCTACATGTTGTAGCTGCTTAACGCTATCAAGGGTCAAAATATGTGGAACAACTACTCTGCGTGCTACTCCCAGCTATGCTACTGTTGCTCCTCCAGCCAGCTGAGGGGAAGACAAAGTTATACAAAGAGCTAAAGTGAACCCCAGTGCTGAAAACAATGGAAAGTTTCACTGCAGCTACTGTCTGCTCTGCTCATGTTGTTATTTAATCTTTGATCATTTTTTTTCATGCTTCTCCCTGTATGTGGTGAGCTCTGCTAAAGCTCAATTTCCTGTTGAGGCCCACTTTTCAACTAATCAACATTCAAACTATGCATAGTATAACCCCTGTTGGGCCACATGCTGTTGGTTGTTTGGAGGACTGCACACAAACACGTCTGAGTAGGTGGCATGGCCATAATCCTTCATCCTGCATAGCCGAATACCTACGCAAACAGACATAAAGGAGTTACAGTGAATCCTTGTTAGGAATAACATCATGCATCATCGTTTCCAACGCTCATAGACTAGATTCTAGCATTTTTATAATGTTTGAAAATTTACTGTTAATACTAAAGGATTAGGTATAACTTCAGAGTCAGTGAGGATTAAGGGCCACGCTGGTATTAAAACCTGATTTGATGTTTTAGGGAAGATATTGTGCATATATTTTTTAATTTAAAGCTCCTCTCTGCCTGCTAATCTAATGATCTACATTTCAGAGTGCGAGTTCTTCAAATTCAAGTTTCAGTGTCAGGCAGCATATTTTCTCTAATGCTGCTTGCACTGAATACTAACCTGAATTTTACAGTCAGTAAAAGAAGACTACAAGAGTTGCCCATTAGACATCAGATATGCAACACAGGATGTTTTGGCAGTAAGTTGGGAAAAAAAAAGAAAGAAAAGAAACTAGAAAACAGAGTCTACAAAGCTCACCTGAAGATGCTTTGTATTATATGCTTTTACAGGCTAGCATCATAGTCATGTTTCAGTGGCATATCCAGCTCTGGTATAGTTGACAGAACATATTATATTTTGAAATGAAGATAAAAATCAGTATGTACTTTCTCCTAGGGAGAAAATTGTCATCCGCAGGAAGAAAAGAAGAGCTGAGAATGTAGCAGGTCTGTAATGACAAGCTGCAAATAGTCCAAATTGGTCATCTGACTTTTGCATATGGCTGTTACAGTACTTACTTTAAAATGCCATAAACACATGACACATAGATACCTCTCTAATTAAGAGTACACTAAAAGCCACATTGCCTGGCGTTCCTCTTTTCAGAGTTGCTATTTGATCAGCTTATCCTCATGTTTGTCTGCAGAGGACACAATTCAGTATCCCATTATAACCTCCTCTCTGCATCTACCCACAGGGCTGTTGCTCTCTCTGTGACAGCTGGCCCGAACGGTGCTGGAATGACCGGTTTGTCCTTGGGACATTGCTGCCAGGGACTTGTTGATTGGTGTCTGACACCAGGTGTTTGTTTGGGACATCCCACTGCTTTTCCAGACACTAATGTCATCCTTAATTAACTACATATTGCATGCTACAGTGACACAGAGCTCTAAAAAAACAACAGCAGCAAAATGCAATATTTGTTTGTAAGAGGGACAAAATACATTTTTCATCCAATGTAGTAAGCCGAACTTTTAGGGACACTAGAGCAACAAAGGCACAGCATGTTTTTCAGACTTGATCTGCTACTGTGAATAAAAATGGATACCTGTGCAGCTTCCAAAGGATTAAATCTGTCTCATATTTCCTCCTGCTAGCAGACCAGAAAATGCAGACAATGAGAAATGTTGCCCTTACTTTGGTGAAGGTAGCATGAGTCCAAGAGTCTTGTAGAGAACAGTTCCCAAAATGAAGACCGGTGATCCCTCCATATCTGAAGGAGGAAATGAAGCTTTGATTTAGACTGGTGTTGTGTCAGATAGATATCCCTTTTTTTTTTTTATTACTATTGCAAACGATGATGCTTTGTGAGTTTTTAAGTAAAAAAATACTGTCATCAGCCACAAAAAAAACATTTTAAGCATATTTTGCAGGGCAAATAAGTATAAATTGGCCTCTGATAAAAAGAAATGTATTTGTGTATATGCAAGTTTTCTCAAATTCATTTTATATATGCAAATTAGGTGTTAGGTCATTAAATATACAATCATTTACATAACTGCCCAATAAAACCCAAAGGTGTGCTTTTATTTTGAAACAAATCACATTAACTAGCATCTGATTTTGTTTGTCCCGTAAGAGAAGTCCACTGCAGAATTGGTTTGGGCCAAGCACGTGGCATCCTAATCAATTCCTTGTTTTGTTATCATTGATATATTTCAGATAAGACTGATTACAACAATTAACCAGATTGTCTGGCTCTGGTTTGCAGTATAGAGTGGCAACTGGCACTGTTTAAGAGGATGCTACAAATGCTGAGTTGATGGAAAACTCTTGCGACTGAACGAGCACAGGCAAGCAAACTGGCTGTGTTCAGAGGCTTGTACCATTATTTCACTTTTTCTAAACAACGAGTGGTGAAGCATAAACATTAAAGGGAAAAAACATTCTTCAGAAGACAGATGTGTTTGCTTGAAAGTCTAGTAACTTTTCAGATAAAGCAACTCAGCTAAAACCATTTCACTTCTGCTGAGATGTGAAGATATATATTTTCCAATTTTCAACAGTGGGCAGTGAATCCATCATTGTGTATTCATGAAGCATTAATCCAGCGTGTCTACTACAGTTTCCCTGCACATTTAAGATTGTAATTCAGGTTGTAATTCTGAAGCTTGACAGAATATATATATATATGTATACACTGAATATATATTCTAAGACAGATGGAGTTTGCACGTGAAGACTGTTTATCTGCCTCAGATTCTTGAAGAAAGACATATTTGATTAGCAGTCAGATGACTCGTTGATATAGTCCCATACCTGCTGACTGGGAAACAAAGAGGCCCTTTGGGATGACCACTTTATCTTCAGAGTTCCTGGCCCAGTCAACCATGCCTTTACGACCCTTCATGGGGAAGTTAATGTCAGTCATCACAGACACTGCTGGAAGCCTCTGGATGCTGGCGACTACAGAAAAACAAGGAAATACAGATTATTAGCATTGCCTGAACATTGCATATTAGATGAAATTATGAACATAAGCATGCAGTATGCACCACTGTGATTCAAAAGTAAAGACAAGGGCAGTCCTAAATTAAGCGGTAGATTTGACATGAAACTGAATCATTATGCAAATATGCAGGTCATCTGTCAGCCATACCAGGCCAACTGGGCTTTTGATGCATTCATTTGCTGCAAAGTACAAATCCAAAGCTACAACTGGCACCTGACAAGTACTAGACAGGTAATCTCCTTAATCACGCTTTCCTTTTATGGCACCTCCCTGCTGAGGCGCCATAAAAGGCCAGTCAATGCACTAAAGCAGTGACAAGGAAAATACCCAGGATCAACAGAAAAGGCCTTAGCATTACAAGGGGAGGATAAAGCTGTACTGTTCTTTACCTGGTATCACATCCAGTCCCAGTCAGGTAGTGCTTCAGCGAGGGGAATCTGAGGCTAATCCTACCATTGATGCAGAAGCTCTATTGTTCATTGTACTGTGCCAATAATACAATTTGAATCCTGGCGAGACTCCATGTGTGAGTGAAATCTGTGACAGTGAAGGTGCATCTAGGTGTTTGGGATGATCCTGCAGTGGGCATGAAATCACAGAGCACCACAAGACCTGCCGTTTTTGCAAAGAGGTCTGTTCGTAGCACCAGATGTTGGGAGCAGCAGTGGTCGTGCATGTTTATTCGTGTTTGTGGTTTTAGTCACAGGGCACACTGTGAAACACAACATGGTGCTGGGAAGACTGTCTCTCAGAGTTCTGGGTAATTCTGCAGGTAAATGGGGCTTTGCATTCTCCTGATGGGGCTACGCAGCACAAATAAAGCAGTAATTACGGACAGCGACGCTTCTGAACAGCAATTCATTGCACTAAGAGTATTCTGTATGGTTCATTTTCATAAGAGGGATTTATTTCATCGCTCATTACGTCTGAATGCGTTCATGAGAGGTTCAGCGTTAAGTAAACCATTGAAGTCAGACAACATAAACATCCTGCAAAGAAATTAATGAGCATTTCCAGCTATTGTGTGCACAGTGGAAATTAATCACTATTACTGTCAAAATATTCTCTTGACCATGCCATGCAGCCTCACAGTAGACAACTAGAAAAAAAAAGACAATAGCGCATGATGCAGTCCACCTTCAAGATGGTGTTTAGTATTTTTTTTAAGCATGTCCCAAGCTTCACTTTGTCCTCCAACTGTTAGCTTGCAAGGAGGGAGAACAAGTTGCTGCAGTGGATAGCCTTTTCCAATCAAGGTTATTTGACTAAAAGTAGGAGGACACAGGACGATACAGTGGTGACAGCCAGTATTTATCTAGGTGTCAAGAGGCTGCCATAAATTAGTGACGAAATGATGCCGCAATATCTTACTCAGCCAGATGCTCTCCACTTGGCTTTCACCGATGGAGCCACAAAACTTTCCATTCCTTTAATCAAAACAGGCCACGTGGCCACTAAGGCACTGTGTGTGTGAGCTGAAATCACTGCCATTGGCTGGCTAAGCCGGTGCACTGGTCTCAGATGGGATAATTAGTAAGTCCCATGTATTAATCATGTGGTATCGAATCATATCTTGATTCATTTTTTGAAAACAGCTCTGCAGTGGCAAATTCAAAAACATTTTAAAGGAGCGGTAATTAATTTTGACATTAAAAAAAAGAAAAATTTAAAATAGAGACTCCATTCTGGCGTAATAAATTCTCCCAGCTAGGTCCCTGTATTTTACCACTACCAGCAGCCAGTTAAGTTGATTCTAGCCAGAGGCAACTCATTAATGTTATATCTCCAAATAATTGCTCAAAAGCCAAATGCCCCCCTCTCTGCCGAGCCTTTGTGCTCACATTTTCCCCCAAAAAACTGCTTTAGCACTCTGCCTACATAAGTCCTCAACATAATAATGATGCTTCCAACATTCACATACTCTTATTAAGAGGTTCACTCATGCTACTTAAGATTTCTAATAGAAAATGATGTGATTATTCAAATTAGCTTTTTACCGACAAGTGTTCTTTGCACTTTATGTGAGCACACTTTTAGTGTAGCTGTTCCTTCTTCAGTCAAAACAATCAAGTTCCTCTCAATAGAAGTTTTATTTTTAATTACTTCCCATTGGTTGTTTTTTTTTTATCTCACATCGAGTAATGCTGTTATTATTTCTAAATAAAGGTCTTCTTTTAAAATGAGCAGGTATATATGTTAAATTATGGAGAAAAAACCCCCCAAACTAAATATAATAACTCGAATGATAATTGTTGACTGTGTTGGAATGATTACATTATTTCACTTTCTTGCATTTCTTATTGCATGAAATCAATATATCTTCATGCTATGGATATGTGGGGGGAAAACTTCAGTATGTTTTGAATCTGGTGCCCTGATTATGCCACTCAGTGCTTTCTTAGACTGAGGAACAGTGGTGAGTTGCATCATTGCTCCACGCTTACCAAAAATATTTCCTGTCATATCACATCTGACAGATGGACACGGTTTAGTCCACAGTCCAGCAGGTTTGATAGGAGGCCAGGACAGCGATACAGCTGACTAATGTAATAAGAGTCAAATAATTTACATTCAAGCCCAGCTATGAAATGCATTAAACTTCTCAAGGAACTTGTATGAATCTAGATAAAACACTTAACCGTCAATTTAGCGTCAGTTTCACAGAGTAGATTTCATTTTGTGTATAAAGCAGGGGTCATGTGTTAATGCTTTTTTGAGCATAAGGAGAAGGCACTGGCAATGAGTTTGGATGATGGCCATTAAGACAAATTGAAATAAGTATAAAGTAGCACAGAAATATTCTCACATCTGTGAAAGAAGTCATTAATGACTGGCAATGTGAAATGCATTCAAACCTTATTTCCAAGTCTAAATCCATTAGTTAATTTGACTCGCACAGTGTTTCATAATGGTACTTTGATGTGTGCATTCATTGAACCATGTTTGGTATGCTATTCTTGGAGACTACCGATTCATCATTATGGAAATCACATACCATAAAGAAACACTGAGCGCAAGTGTGCTAGAAGTGAGCTGAATGTTAGCTATTGTAAAGAATACAAGCATGAAACATCTCTGTCCCTCTTAAGAGGAATGGCCTAACAGCACAGCTGTGCACACTCACATTCACTTGCATGAATAAATGAAGACCACTGGTCTACGCTTCCATTCCAGTAAGACACCATTTATGCCACAGAGACCTCAGATCATCCAAGAGGCTGCGCGACCGAAGCTAAAAGAACCCACAGCAACACTTTGTTTTTTTTGTTTTGTTTTTCGAGTCATAATCTCAACAAAAATCAGCGTTGCAGAAAAGCTCATTACAGCTGCAAAGAAAACTTGTAATTTCACTTCCAATTTTACAGCCTTTTATCAGACCCTCCTACAGTATTTTTTTCCATGACTGCTAATCTCACAATGAACTGACAAACAATCTTTGATTTTAATTTTTATTATTAATTTTTTTCATGAGGCTTTACAACTACAAAACACGCTATAGGGTATGCTCTGCTAATCAAGTCTTACTCACAGAACTAGAGTTCAATGCAGCGTCAAACAGATGCATTTCATCTTTAGAATAATATAAATATTTTATGTGATTATTGACCAAAGAACTTTGAACCTATACATAGCGTGTGTAATTAGTGAAAGGCTTTATAATATCAAGAAAGCAGTGCTGCTCTAACTGAATTATGTTATAAAATTCCCAGTATTTTAAAATGTACTTGAGCATCAGTAAAATGTGTTCCCGCGGTATTGTCTGTATTTATTCTAGTGAAGGCGTTACTCTTGCAGGTTTTCCCATGCTGTAAGCTGCTGATATTGGAATAAGTTAAATGTTTTCATTGGAATTTAGCATATTAAGACCGCAAGATCACTTTTAAATCAACATTATTGATTTGCAGTAATTTTACTCCCCCACCCCAACTACCCAGCATTTATCCTAAATTAATGATGGTGGGGAAATTGATACAAGGAGTCAGAGGAGCACAGGGATTATGTGTCCATATCAAGCCAAAACAAATGGCAAAACAATCTCAGCGGCTGTGGGCCCGAAGGCAAAGCGGGTCGATGCTTACCTAAGTTTCCAGTCATCAAATAGGCATTGTGGAAATCCTTCATGCCCAGTCCAACAATGTGGATGAAATCTTCTATGACCTGCATGAGCTCCACCGCTCCAGGGTAGATCTGGACAAGATAATAAAGACAAGGGGACAGTTTTAATTTAAATAGTGCTTCAGTGATTAAAATGTGCTGCTCAAGAGAGAGAGAGAGAAAAATACATATATTCGGATCACTGTAAGATACTCCAACCACTTATTTGCATTTTTGTATGATTTTATTTAACCTTTGTGCAACTGAAAGATAAAACGTTTTAACTTGCTAAAAAAGAAAATTATTAATCAGTTTATATATATATATATATATATATATATATATATATATATATATATAGAACCAGGACATAGTGGTGGTAGACAAGCAGAAGAAGACGGCCGTAGTGATAGATGTAGAGGTTCCGAATTACAGCATAGTTCCCCTCTCGCCCCTGCGGGCGGTCTATCTTTCAAACTCAGGTCCTCTACCAGAGGCCTGGGAGCATGAGGGTCCTGCGCAGTATCTTAGCTATTCCTAGGACTGCGCTCTTCTGGACAGAGATCTCCGATGTTGTTCCTGGGATCTGCTGGAGCCACTCTCCTAGCTTGGGAGTCATTGCTACCTTCATCCTCCACATCTTCTCGAGCTCTTCTCTGAGCCCTTGGTATTTCTCAAGCTTCTTGTGTTCCTTCTTCCTGATGTTGCTGTCATTCGGGACTGCTACATCTACCACAACAGCCGTCTTCTTCTGTTTGTCTACCACCACTATGTCCGGTTGGTTGGCCACCACCATTTTGTCTGTCTGTATCTGGAAGTCCCACAGGATCTTAGCTCAGTCATTCTCCTCCACACTTGGGGGCCATCTTCCTGATGTATTTGTGAATGTTTGTTGCTTCATCCTGGACCCTATGTTGCCAGGATGAGGCAACATATATATAAGGCCCTACCATTCATGTAACATCAGCATCCAAATTGTAACCACCAGCTATGCCAACACATTTGGTAGCTGTTTCTGGAAAAGCACTGCCAAGTCAAGGGTGATTGTCTCAGTTCATGTGTCGCTTCCATTGACATTAGCACTCACATAAGAGGGAAGAGGCATGAATTCAGGACCACGGACAGCTCTATAGCACAAGCAGTAACACTGCTGGTCCATTCAGCTCTTTTCCACAATGTCAATAAATCAAAGGCACGTTAATCCAATAATTGACCTTCAAAAGATTGGATCACTGTCCTGGCTGCCCATCTACTGACAATGTCTCACATCTAATCATAAACTTTGAATGTAATATATCGTGCTGTACTGCAATATCATTTTTCAGTTCTGCATAAGACTCACGTAATCACAGGGCGTAAATTAGTGTGTAAGCGCACAGTGGTGATGTCAGGCAATTAGAGAGGCCTTTGAGTGGCATTTAGCAATTAACACCTCACTCTGAGTTGATATTCAACAAACACCTGAGGCAGGTATTTCCCTCCTCTGTAGCACCTTGTGTGTGTCTGCACATGCCTCTTCATGTGCTGCGGCTAAGCCGGGCAAATGGATCAGCGGTGCTGAAGTCGAGAGCCTCTGACACAGCAGAGTGAAAGCCATAGTGGGGGAGAAAAGCACATCATGTCGCCCCTTCCGGCATGTCTGACGCAGAGTGCAGTAATGCTCATTCTGCTGGTCTCCATGGCAACCGCGAGACGTGAAGGCAGCGCAGGGAAATGGCTGCAGCAGAGGTTCTGCAGACAGAGCTGTTCCTTTCCTTGCCATGGTAACAGAGGCAGGAGGTGAATATATAGTGATCAGTGCAAAAAGCCAACTTTATAGCCAGTTAAGCCCAATAGTGAGGTGTTTCATGTACGTGTTTTTGGTGTGTGGGTGCTGTGGAAGCTGAGCCGAGAACACTCATTAATGCAAGAAACCCAACAAGTGAGAAAAACTGTGTAAGGCAACGCCGCTTGGCCATGTCCCCTTTGTATAATGATGTAACTAAAGCAGCACATCTCAGATATGCACATTAATAACTGCGGGAATATTTAACAGTGTCACACATTTCTTCTGGGTGTTAAATCACGGAGACAATGTATTTATTATATTTATTTATCTATACTTCCTCGGATCTGTCTGTCCTTATCTCTGATGCATTCTTGCTGATGAAATTGCTAGTTTGTGAGCTCTTCTCAGCGACATCATCCCTTTAGGGGGCCTGCCAAATTAAAGCTTCAGTAAGTAAACACCTAATTACTCCTTGTGTAGACAGCGTGGACTGGCACTTCCAGCAATATTTGAACTGCCCGTGTCCCCTTATAGCATCAGCTGAATTCAGGTGTGGAGAAAGTAAGACAAAAAAAAAAGTAATTTTAAGGCATCACCTCACTCATGTGTCAGTGCAGGTGACACCCAATTTACCTGTGAAGGTGACAACAGAGCAGATGCCCTTTGCAGACTCACAGTCATCACAGATGGTATCTCTGTCAGAGTCTGGATGTGCGTGATTTCAGGGTTCAGGCTGTCTCAGACACCAGTGGCACTTTTGAAAACAAGACCTGCCACCTCTCAAGCTGAGAGATGTGTCTAAACAAGGACGATGCTAGAATCCAATCTTCGTAAATAAACAAGTCTTGTGAATGGGTACTTTTCGGCACTTAAATTTTGACATACACAACATTGCCGCTGTGTTGCAGTATGTTGCTGCTCTATTTCCAGAGGATATTGAATCAATTTTTCACCATCCTGCTTTACTATATGATAAATAAAGAGGGCACACACAGGATTGGAGTCTCAGCTGCTGAAATGTTCATTTTTTTATTGTAAAACTGACCTGAGTAAGGCCCTAATCACACTGGTTGCTTTCATCAGCATCAGCTGGGTGAAACAATGCAGGAGGAATGAGTCCTGCAGTGTTGATGGTTGGACAGTGTCTATGGCAGTGCTGCTGCCACCAAGTGGAGCTCAGAGGAACTAGTTTTTTTCTAAATGAGGCCAGATGTCACACCTGCTAAATTACCTCACCACCATATGTGTAAGTGTAACATAATCCTAAATCCACCTGACTTGCTTTAATCTGTGCTCTTCAGATGGAGTAACTGCAAACAAGCTTTGAGTCGATTTTTGAGGCAAACTACGTTCATGCAGCAGCCTGAATTATTTACTAGGTGTACTGCCACATGCTTACCTTTTGCGCGTCTTCCCATTTCTCCTTATTTTCCTCCTCCAGGAGGTTGCTGATGATTTGAAAGAAGTTCTGTGGAGATGATGAAAGGGAAAATGCATAACACTCCCACACACCAGCATAACAGGCACTGCAGCTAGACGCTTTTCTCAAATCATGACATAAACACCATGCACTCCAAAAACCTACTGTTATGGATAATATACTAACATTTATGATAGCAGAAAATCAGAGATTTCTGTAGGAGCATAATGATTTTCTCCCGCAGGGCTCAATAGCACCAGGAAATCTGCCACTGAAACCGTGATGGTAAACGATAGGAGGAATGATGGAATTTGTGCTTGAGCTCTGACAAAAACACACCTTGGACCTCCTGCAGCTTGCAGCAAACACTTAATGCTACAGGAGGAAAGCACAAGCTGCAATCAGGAAAAAAAAAAGATGAAAGGGAATGCTTGAGCAGCTGTGTGGATTGTCTTCTTCAGCAGTGGAGAGCGGGACTGCTTGGGGTGCATGCCTGCAGTCGTAATAGGACCCCTGTCTGATCTTTAGCCTTGTTATTTCGTTTGGTCTACAATATGCCTGAGGGAGTGGCTCTCTCTCTTGACACAGGCTATCTTGTTTTCTACTTGAATGCTTATGCTCCCTCTGGTGGTAATGTGCCCACTTTAACACTGCATTAGCGCAGAGACACACGGAGGGGTTGGGCTGGCTGACTGCTCTCCTGTCTGCCCACACACGCTCCTAATAACCAGAGATAGGACGTTTTCCTCATTTCATAGGTTTTCTATGGTAGGAAAATGGCTGAATGGCACCTTTGTATCCCATCCATGGACAAAACAGGAAACTGTTGATAAAAGTTAAAAAAAAAACACACACAAAAGAAAACTAAAGAAAAGAGCATCCCTGACAGTTTGTAATCCAAATATCATCACGCTTCAAAGGTGCATGATTAATTGAGTTGAATTTATCATTTATAACTGAATTACCTACTGTATGTCCTACTTAATCGAACCTAAGGCTGTATACCAACTACATTCACAAAATTATATGTATATCAGGGTTTTGTAATCACCAAAGTAGGACAGCTTGTTTGTTTTTGCCTTGTTTTGAGTTCCCTAAAACCTAGAAAACAGCACAATGCTGAACAATACGGCTGTATTTCAGATTTAATATCTGACCGAGCTTATCAGTAAGCAGAGAACTGTGTGTCTGGGATTTAAATAACTGAACTTTCCTGCTAATAAAGGAGAAATTATTCCTATTTTTATACGTCAAAGAGCTGATGGACAAGTCTCACATTTTTCTAATTTCCTGAGGCTGTTACTCATTACTTTCTGCACAAGAAACAAATACAGACAAAACCTGAAACCTCATGAAGAAACTACTATAGTATGCTGTTACAGTATAGTGTATCTTTTTTGCATCGCATAATAACAATTATTTTCTTCCCACTTAACAAAAAAAATAGCACACATATATAGCACAAACCATTCACGCATGCACATGCAGTAAAACAACCACATATTAAATAAAAATAAACAACTAACATGTATGCATGCAGGACAGAACAAAGAGGCCTGTGAAGGGTGGCTTTAAAATTGGTGCAGCTCTGGGAGCATAAATTGTCTTGTTGGTGATGGAGGTGGAGCTTTTGCTATAATCTCCATCATCCTATTGACATAAAGAGGATCAAGACTGCAGTCAAGCCCAACATGATGAGATGAAACAGCTTAGGATGTGGAGGAGATCTCCTGATACAATGCAGCCCTGGGTGTTTGTGCTATTTCACACACAATAGAAAACATTTTTCTCACATTACACATTATAGGTCTGGTACCCAAAATTATGAAACAGTTATGTTACCCAGGTAACACTTACTTGCACGTCATCGGACGACGGCTCATAGCTGGCTCTTTTGAAGGTCTCCGTCACATTGCGGAGCATCTCTACTGAAGACAGGAGGTCACCAGCGTAGAAGTTCCTCCTCTGGGTGAGGTCCAGTAGGCTTTTTGTGACCTGGGACATCCCATCCCCCGCCAGCATCCTCTGGCCCTTGGCAAGGTGCGCCTGAACCTCCAAAAACAGGAGAGGACAGAACTTGGGGCATCGGTGTCCTCTGCCGGGTTCGCAAGATACACGCTAAGCTACACATTTAGATTAAATGGGGTGCAAAAAATCAGGAAGAAAGACTCTACTCTCTAAGGTCCTTTATGTGACACTTATATCTACGCCAGGCCCGAAATGTATTCTGCCTCGCGGATGTTTTGAAATGAGCCAATACGAATAAAAGAGTTAACTGGAGCAGAAGACACACATTTAGGCAGAAATTGCAGAGTGAAATGACATCTCACATCATTGCACAGGGTTTACGTCCATAAATACACGTTCACAGGTGCAGCGCTATATGTGCTATCTCAGCTCTTCTGAATTATTTTATTTTTAACAGTGATGGAGAGTTACCGAAATTACCTATTCTAGTGGAAATGCTTCTGTGTTTTCAGGGTGAAGGCAAACCCACTAAAGCAAAAAAAAAAAAAGTACTCGAAATGGTGCAATAAAATGCACTCGGGCTTCAATGAAAACTGTTTTTTGTGTGATTAAAAAGTCTCATCAGACAAGAAATGAAAAAGAAAAAAAAGAAAATTCACAAAAGGTTCTCTTGAGGGAAAGATATGATTCTATTAAACTGAAAATACTGTTTCACTGAGTTTCCCTAACTGTTATTTATTTATTTACTTATTTACTTTTTTCTTCATGCTGCAAGTCTTGTTTTAAATTAACAAAATACTGCAAGTTGCTGCAGCGGATCCTATTTACAAAAACATAACAAAGCACAAGTGACGAGTAACTGAGGAGCAACATATATTGTAACAATCATCAATATTATAATTCATTAAGAAACACAGGCGAGAACATGCCAGGAACTCTAAATTCAGCAGCTGAAGGACATCAGAGAGGGGAAAAAAAGGGAAAGAATGTGTGCTTAAATTTGCTCCTCTATTGAAAGTGGTTAATCTTTTTGGCTACATTGTGATGAGAATTGGGAGGGGGACACTGGGGAGGTAATTTATGGTGCATTGGAAACAGAGGCTGTTAAAGGGAGCTGACTTTGCACCTACTGATTGCTGCAAGTATCTGAATTCATTTGTTATGCATCGAGCATAGCTGGGCTGCTCCCAGAAGGCCATACCGCGGTGATCCAAAGAGCAGCGTCGACTAGTGGTGCCTGTAGAGGAGGAAGGAGACAGCGACAGAATTGGAGAGGAAGATCAGCGAGGGAGGGATGAGAAGATGAGCAGGCACAGAAGGGGTGGAGGGTGGAGTTCAGACCAATGGTGGGGCAAAGAAAGGCAGATTGAAGGGGTAGAGTGGGATTAGTTGGATACGAGAGGAGGGGAGAAAGAAAAAAATAAAAGAGAATAATATTAATACTTTTAATGAGAGTCTTATCTTTTCCTCTTTGTCCGTCATTCACCATCAAAATTTGATGTAACTTGCTCGTTAGAGAATGCGATAAAAAAAGGTTTATGGAAAGAAAGTAATGCAGTATTTGACCAGAACTGGTTTAATATTATGCCACACAGTCTCGTGCCTTTTAATATATGCGCTGCGTGCCCGGCTAATACAACTTGCAGTCGCTTATTCAAACATGCAGCAGCTCAGCTGTGATAGCTGTCAGGCATTTAAACAGTAATCCTGAAATAGCAGAACTACCCAATATCCACCCACACGGCCACGCACATCCTACATAGGGGTCCAACATCACACCTTCCCAGCTGTCGACCTGGTGGAGTGCACTTCACACATCACCCCACAGCTCCAAAACAGGTGCTTGACATCCTGAGGAAAACTCCCACAGTACAAAACATTTCCCCTGGCGTCCAGGCTTCACATAAAACCTTCACTATCTCTTGTTCTCCTCCGCGCTCTCTCTCTGACTTTCGCACACTAACACACACAGACAAAGAGAAATCACAAACACACCCCCCACACGCCCACCTTCTCCACAGCTACTACTTGGTGATATCCACTGAAGCCGAGAGTGCACGCTCGCTGTGTGCCGGGAGCAACCATGCATCACCATGAGACAACCCAGGGGGCAGCAGGAGAGGCCCAGTGCTTTACACTGGGCTGAGCCTCTGTGTCCCTCAAAGCTGGTTTCATCTGGGTGGTTTAGATTGTTTCTTTACAATTCACACATCTACTGTTAAGGATGCCAGCAATCAAAAGAATGATCGCTCTGAATTTTTATCGAAAAGATAGTAAAAAGTCTGTTTTATGATGGTTTGAGATGTAGAAATTAGGCATTCATGTCAGTGTTTTGGCTGACATTCCGAAAGGTCACTGTAAGCTGAGAAAGGTTGGGTTCTTTGAGTGGGAATTGCCAAAAAGGCACAGAGCAGTAAGAAGAGGTCAAATTCAAGAACTGCTTGAAATTGATAAGCATTAAAGTTGCTCAGTGATGTGAATTTTGTCTACGAATAGACACGAAGCTGAAGTTAAACAGCAAGAGAGGTAGTATTTTGGTCACCGGTGAGCCTGTGTTTATATTATTAATATACTGTATGATGTTGCAATTTTAATGTGATTTCAGCAGTCCTCAAAGACACAAATTACCCAAGGCCAAAATCATTTTAATGTAAAATCCCTGCACTGGAGCTCATCTTTTATTTAAAAACCCCAATTTAAGTTTAAAAAAAAAAAAGGGGGGGGGGGGTCTTGATTGTGGTTTATAAGTGTGCAAAAATAAAACCTAATACCAGATTTGCACTTTAAATAAAAATGTCCATAAGCACATCTTACTTGGTCATGAAAGGTGCACTCCTGAAGCCACAGTAAAACAACAGTAAAAGAAGCTTAATGAACGGGTAGTGTTGAGCAATAGACACAAATGTATTTGTAAGTCTTTCTTTTGCCAGTTTCGTGAATTGAATTTCCCCCCAAATTATCTATTTTTAACTAAAGTTAATATTTTGTAGATATAAAATTAGATATCAATCTGCCTTGGCTTTGAGACGGGTTGCTAGTGGGATCAAATAGGGTTAGAGACACAAACTCGAGGCCTTCGCTGTAATTCTGCCCCAATCTGTCATCTGTCCTTGCATCATCAGTGATGTATGTAGAGTAAGTTGAGTATGAAATATAGGTCAGTGGAGATGTGCTTGATCAAAACCAAGGCTGCACTCCACTGAGGCACTGACCTGTCGCTGTCTGGTTTGACAGCGCTCTCATATTGGGTGCCATTAAAAGAGAATTTTTATTCAAGCGATCCTCACCGAGACGGAATACTAAAACAGTGTTTACCAGCTGAGGAGTTTGAAATAAGACAATGTTTAAAAGAGGCTTTGAACAAAATTTCTGTGGTCATCATCTGGTGGTGGAAAAAGGGCAAAAAAAATCCCTTACATTCTTTCTGGAATATATAACAAGTAAAAAGCCTTGGATTGAAATGGCTGCCATTAATGTTATGAAAAGGCAGAACTAAAAAATAAAAAAACAAATAGCTTCCCCTCTGAAGGATGGTGTCTAATTTATTTGCTGGAGACGGCTGGATAATTTTCTCTGCATTAACCTGTGAAGAGTTTGTTTAATAGCCTGTGGTGTTGCTGCTTTAATTGCTCCCACTTTCAGTTGGATGACTTGAACTTTAATTGATAATTGAGATTTGGGGCTCTCATTACACGGGCACATAAATAACAGTACATGAACTTTTGGATGCAAAACATCTTGCGCAAAGTAACTAGTACCTTCAGGTGTTAGCGGGAATAGAAACGGCATATAAATCAAACTCAAAGGATTTATTGCAGCGAGCAGCCACTGGCAGGTGTAGCAAATAACGTCGACCCATTCACAGAAATGCAATGTTTTGCTTGGAAACTTAGGGTCCTGGCATTCATGTGGGTGTTCCTTTGATGCTACAACCTATCTAAATGTTGTTGCAGTAGAAGCACACACCCCCGTGGCAACGGCACTCCCCGGCATCAGCTGCCTTCCTCAGCAGGACAATGCTCAATGCCATACTGCAAAATCTGCTCACAACAAAGAGCCCAAGGCACTGGCCCGGCCTCCCACTCGCCCTGAATATGCTTGGGAACAAGCCTGAACGAGCCTAAGAAGTAACCCATGGTACTCAAAAGATCTACTGCCAGTGTCACGTGGCACTAAAGGACACGTCCAGAGATTCTGCGTGCACATGTCATTGGGTCAGAGCTGCTGTTCTAGCACGAGGTGGACCCATACAATATTTGGCAGATGGTTTAAAGGCTGTAGCTGATCTTGTATCATTAAAAATGCATTGTTGTGGTAACTAATTATTAAAACAGTTTTTGGGTATATTTTTGAAATAAATTAAACCACACACCTTTATTTAATGAAGGACTGGACTATGATAAATGGGCAATGGAAGCTCTTTAAGCTTAAAATGTTCATTTAGCTTCAGCACACTCTGTACCTAAAAGTAGATGTAGATGTAAATGTAGCTCGCATGTTTACCAGTTCAGGGACCTTTTTGCTTGGCTGCCACAATGCGAACAAATTCATGTGCCGTACATGTCTTGCTTTTTCCCCCATTCTTGCCTCCGGTGGCAGTTGTCATCGGCGATGACCAAGTCGGTGCGGACGCCCCTGCACCGAGCGCTCTTTCTGTGATGACCTTGATGACGACAGGCGCTATGGGTGAGTAGGTGCTAAAGCCCCCTAACACATTTGGATGTTTCACCCATGCCGTCACACTGCATTCGTGTTGCCAATTTCAGACCTTTCAGTTGCCTTCTCTGATCAATATTTCATCTTTGTTTACCTCCATTTCATATCAGGCAGACCTGGAAGGATGAGACTATCAGTGAGGAAATTCACTAAAGGTTTGAGTCTGACCTTGATCTAATTCCAGGGCAAAGGTTTTGAAGAGTTGTTTTCATTTATGGTTTCTTAATGTATGCTCCCCCGAAACCTGCTGACTATAGAACTGTGATTAATGGCTTTAGAGATAAACTTGACCTGCCCTGACCTATTGTCTATCACCATCTTTTTCCCAGTCCTCTGTGCCAGCTTTGACAGGGAGGATGCACTATACTTAAACATGAAATATGTCTGGTAGCTGGATTTCTACCCTTTTATTACGACACTGTTATAGTATAACCCAGTTCTCTGGCAAAGTGAAATAGCCTCCCTGATAACATCACTCTGGGTTCAAGATGTACTGCACGTACGGTACCAATAGCACATCTTGAACTTGAAGACTTTTACACAAGTCCACTAACACTGGCAGTCACAAAGAACTCAGCCCAGAGTGCTGACCTAGTACAGGCACCAGCAACGGTGTGCCCACGAATGAAACTGCATCCAAATTAGCTGCATGTAAGAAAATAACACGTGGTCTGAATTAATCTTTTATGTCGCTGCTCACACGAATATAAGAAAGCTCATTAAAGCAGAATAAAGAGCTTCGCCTTGTCTGACCCGAACTTAGCACATAAAGACAACGCTCGGTGTAAATGAAATTCGTAGTAAAGGTCAGCAAAGGTGTCACATTTCCAACATCACACAAATAAACACACACACGGAGACACACACACACACGCACACAAGATCCCTCACTACAAGCTGGAAATAGCTTAGTGGTGCCAAACAGTTATTAGCCATAAAACTAATGTCAAGCCAGAAAGCTAATGTCATGCTACTAAATCTTACTCTGCGTAACTTTGCCGCAGGTGAGCCATCTGTGAATGACAGTGTGTTTGCTACTACATCCAGTTTGCAAGTTAGCCATTTTATGGTTGCGGACGAAATGTAATTTTAGGAACACCAGACTGTTTTCCATTTTGCAACAGCTTACTGTGTCAAACCCACATGCAACTTTCTGCACACAACCCTCCACTGCACTGATGTCTGTCTGCTGTTAGCAAACTGACCTTCAGCAAGCGCAAAGGTAACCTGTATCACATCAGATTTATCAGAGGCCGCATCCCTTTTTTATCCTCTCCCAGCTTCCCCCCTCTTTTTTCTTCTTTTGAATAGCTGAGAGTTAGTCTCACTCTGTTACAGAACTACAATTCGCCGTTCGTCCTCTCCATGCACGCATCAAAGCCTCTGCTTATTGTCTGAAAACAGACTTCAGTGTGCTTTTCTTTAACAATGCCCTCAGAATCACAGCTACATTTTTTTCCCCATCCAGTGCACAGGCTGTGTATTGACGGTGCAGTCATAAATTACATCACCGCATGTGGAAACGGAATGAAGAGCTTTTATCAACTATGCGGAGAGTGTGCAGGCGACTTCCAAAGCAGAAGTCTGATTGATCATAGAACTTCAACATTTAGGACCAGCAAGCACTGCGCCTTATGAAGTGGCCAAATTGCACTGATACATGTATGAAAAGTCTTGTCTTGTTATTTTAAATTGGATGGAATCCAATATGTTTTTTCCCCTTGGGGGAATGAGGATAAGTAATAGCATTTTAACAAGATGAGCACACTTACCAATAAAGCTTCATTCTGTAAGGACAATTAAACTAGTGATAATAAAGCAAAAATCTAATTACAAAATGTTATTCAAAGCGATTACAACAGAAGCTTCATTGCAGTATATTCTTTTTGGGTAAAATGCTTATTTGTACAATATAAAATGTATTAATTAGTCTGTCTTTTTGCATCTTTCTGTCACGCAGGATTGCTATCTTTGATTTGAGACAAATTTGAGTGCAACAAAAAAAAACAAAAAAAAACCCCAAAACAAAATCAAGGGTTGTGTCTCTGTAGATAGGTTCCATTCATTTGCCAGTAGTGCTTACAGCTGAAGAATTACCTTTTCATTAGTTCTTTTGCTTGAATTTGCACCGGCTCTTGTCTGCAAGTCAAATCAATGCACATTGCTCCAGGCAACCCGAGCCTGCCATGCGTGTGACATCCTGACCATGCCGAGGTGGGTGGCAATATCATCGCAAAATGAACCTAAATTCAATAAATCCCACAATATTTTCCATGTGAAATCAAAAAGGAGATCTAACAACACAGATTAAAGCTTGTTTACTAGTGCCAGAACTGCTGCCAACAATGAAATGCTCAGTGTCAAACTGAAAGAGGCAGCCTGAGGCAGCTTGACTTTTATTTTCACCATTTACAACATCCATCCATTTTCTTAACCACTTAACCAGGGGAGCCTTACTTGGCTAACTTTGATCGAGAAGCAGAGTATGCCCTGGACAGGCCAATACGAAGTCAGACAACCACGCACTCTCTCGTTTATACCTACAGCCAATTTAGAAACACCAGTTCACCTAACATGCATGTCTTTGGACTGTGGGTAGAAGTCAGGGTACAAAGAGCCAAAGGGAGCCCATGCAAACTCTACAAGCAGTTAAAACCAGGAACATAAAACAACAACACTGAGTCTCATATTTAAAAAAAAGAACATACACAAATATATTGTGTAGCTTCTGTCCTCACCTGTGGCATTAGGGGGACATCTGTTGAAGGCGAGTTCTCCTGAAGGGGTCCGTCTCCACACCATTGACACTGCATAGTCCTCAGGACAAATTTCATATGGTGCTGGAGTGCAAAGTGATACAAACATTACTACATCAATGCTAAAAGCTTTTTAGTCTTTCCAATATGATGCAACAATTTCTTCATACTGCATATTAAGAGGTATGGAAATATAGGAGATCAAAGCTGTATAGTTTCAGAGAGTCTGAGGATGCATTTAAGGATTATAATGAAATGTACCCTCTTCACAGGCCTTGGTCTTTATGAGGGAGGGTACTTCTTAATTATAATAATGGGGAAAAAAAAGGTTTTAATGTTTTTGTGGAACACTTCCTTTACTTCAGAGATTAGAAGTATTACGTGACTTCATGTTTAAGACTTTACTTCAAAGGAGATTATTTTGAAAACCGTACTTTAAGCTTTGATGATACTTCAATTTCTCAGTATGTCCGTCACTAGTATTTCAATTTCTTCATTTATTTCAGTCATCCACCTCTGCTAATCTGCACCCCCTCTTCAGATTCAGTTTTAACTGATCTCTTATAACAAGACATGTCAGTCAGTGCACAGAGATAATTATCTCCTCACTTTCGTTCAGCTTCTCTGTGGCCACTCCGACTTAAGTCTTATTATCCTCTGACTCACCTGGACACCGTTGGTCACTGCACTTTCTGACTTCTTCTCCACTCCCATCACACTGTTGCCCAGTCACCGCTGCCCCCTGACACACCCGAGTACGCCTCTGCCATCCACCGTCGCAAGACTTTGAGCAGCCACTCCACGAACCCCAAGGATTCCACTGGCCATTAGCTAAAATAAAATCATTCCTAGTTAGAAACGGACACTGTTACAGATATAACAACTGCTTTAAAATGAAAGAAACAGCAAAAGATCAACTAAAATGATATAGCAATATAAATGTCTATATTGAGTGTGTGATATCTTTAAGTTTTTGATTCGATTTATATCTTTTGGTACTCATGCTTTTAGTTTGAAGTCATAATATCACCTGTAATAATCAGGGGTGTGTGTATTTTATGGCTAAAGAAAATGAGAGTGTCGATTATTCACATCGTTTTGCCGATATTAAAGAAAAAACAAATAAAATCACACACACACACGCACGCACGCACGCACGCACGCACGCACGCACGCACGCACGCACGCACGCACGCACGCACGCACGCACACACACACACACACACACACATTTATGCTGAAGTTTCCAAAGCCAGAGGTATGGTTTATGCCCTTGTAATGAACACTGTTAAACTCTGCGTTAGACAAAAAAACAGATGCTCCCCTTCAGCGATGTAGTAAATCACACGCCCTTGCCTGAATGGAACGGTACAACACCGCGTGAGCAGGAAACACACACCACTCATTCTAACCTCCACTTACCCCTTCTTCACTTATACGGGCATTTATCATGTCCTACAACTAACCTCTGTCAGGATTGCTTCCGGAAGCAAGAAAAACCAGGAAAAACCGCGATGACCTGTTGGCTGAAACTATCTGCAAGACATTGATCAAATCCCAATAGATAGTGATTTCTTTGCCTGCACATGAAGCAGCTGATTCTTCAAACAGATGCATGCTCATGTGTTTCAAAGAGCTCATTGTTCCAGCAGTTCTGAAGAAATTGTTTTCATTTGAAAACACATAGCATTGATTTAAAAACCTGCACAGGCATTTATTGGAGTTATTAGGCTTTTTTTTTTAAAGACTTTAATCTATTCAGTTACATTAAAAAATGTCAGCTTTTATAGGAACTATCCAAACATGTATTTAGCTAGTTCTAAAAAAAAAAAAAAAATTGTGCTGCTTTTGCCTTGAACTCTCTGTCAAAGCAGTACTATTGGACATTGCGCTGACTTGTTAAATAGTGGCTGTTTCTCACTAATGATTGATCTCTCACCTTGGAAACAAGTAAGACTTGCTAAATAGATAGGCCTCATTAAATGAATAAACTGTATAATACATTCTCTCACTGTAACGGCAAGCAACAGCATCGCCTTCTTCGTTATCATAAGCACAAATTAAAAATATGCATTCGCAAGCATTTACCACTGTTTTAGGGCTCCAGCAGACCACAGGGCTGGCTGATTATTTACACAACATTTGTAATGACTTTGAAAACTAGAGAGGAAATCATGCTCTACACACACATATGGGCGAGCTACAGAATAGAAACCTAGCTGTTTTTTGCAGCTGCATTGAAAATTGCATCAGGAGATTATGAGAGTGCTCAGACCCTTCACATGATCAGACAATTCAAAGCCTGATTGAGACCTCTAAGCAGACATCTTTGAGCCTCTAATGCATCTATGATGTTGACAGACAGTTCGGGCTGCTAACCCTGAATTATGTGAAAGGCATACAGTATATCTAACTGGATTTTTCAAATCCAATTGATAGAGCACGGTCTTAAACATTACTCTTGATTCTTACAACGGCGATTTGATTCTTGCTACAGGGCTTCTCTGTGTGCATCAGGGAGAGTAAGATAGCTCAGTTAAAGGCGATAGATTGTGCTACATGGTAATGATTGTAATAATGATGATGACAATACGGGACGGGCTGTTTTTTTTTTTTTTTATCTCTCTCTCTTCCCTGTTTAGAATGGTTGTTTTCAAATTTAGACATCAAAGCGGATATGGAATTAAGAGGCTCAGGATTTTTTACCTGTGCAGTCAGGATTATGGCACTCTCTGCTTTCTGCCCAGTGACCGCGACACTCAGATCCCCCATGGGCGGCTGCTGAGCACTGCCTGGTCCTCTGCTGTGTGCCATTGGCACAGGTCACCGAGCAATCGCTCCAAGAGCTCCACTCCTGCCACTGTCCGTCCACTGAGGCACCAACCACAACCCAACAAGCATGTCCCAAGTGAAGGGAAAAGGAGGGCAGACAGAAATGGGAGGAAATATTCAGATCACTATTCTCTCTCATACTGAAAGCCAATAAAACAGATATTATGTGAAATGCAAAAATTTACAGGGCAACTTGTCAAATTTGGAGATTCAGACTTGCAGTCGAGTGTCTGCTTTTTTTCTCGTTTGTTTTTTTCAACTAGAATTTCCCAATAAAGTCAGAGACAAAAGAGAATAAGACATAAAAAAAAACAGATATGGGAAGAGTAGCTTCACATTAAGATTCATATTATTAAAAGGTCCAAAACACACAGTGCTGCTACCTTCCTGTCAGGCAAGAGAAAAAGCATCTGAAATTGAGTGGTTTTAACTGAGTCTGCTAGGACAGCAAAGCTAACATTTGCTGTGTGGAGAAACTCATCATCACTAATCTGCTTACCATTCACAGGCAATTGCGAGTAAGTGATTTCGACATCAGTATTACAGTATACCTTCTCAACAGGGTTACCTAAACCGCATTATTGCGTAAGCTCAGAGTCTGCATCCATTCCCTTTTCTTCTTTTTTTACTTACCTTTAAAATATTCCATTGACTAATTAATATAAGGTGTTGCATTTTACAGAACTGATCTTTTAAAATGAGTCCATGCTTTACTCATAACTGTTAATAAAACGACTTCTGACAGATTAAGAGAGCAGACAGATTATACCTGGGCAAAGGGCTATGTTGCAAAGTTTAGTCTGGGTCTCAGGTCCATCACAAGCCCTGCCTCCATGCTGGGGAGGAGAGCACATCCTAGTCCTAGTGCGGTGACCTCTGCCACATGTGAATGAGCACAGGCTCCACGGTGACCACTCCTCCCACACACCGTGTACTGCGGGCACAGAAAAGGCGTCAGGCCTAATCAATGTCTCTGTCTCTGATACAGCATAAACAAAGGCCTCACCAAACTGCACTGAGCCATAAATGAAACAAAATCAATCAAAAGAATTAGCAACAGAGTAAGTAAAACACAGAGCACACAGACATTGTTGGGGGCTATTCTCTAGCTCGGCCATAAGCTGCAGTCTCCTCCAAACATTTGTCACAATAACAGCAAATGCTTCTCCTCTAACAACGCGTCATACGGTAGCACAGATAGAACACAATCAAAATGTCAAACTCTGACAAGGGAGTTTCAATGTACAGAACAGCAACAATAAGAGTCCAGACTATCTAAACCAAGGTAACCATCAGGAACAGCAGGTCTAACAATGTCACAGTCTGTTGAATCTTCTTGGTTGACTGAGAATCTAATAGCAGGGGACCTTCAAGATAATGTGGGCTGACAATGGTTCTGGAAAGCTGTCATTATACTAACATACTGATCACAGTTATACACAAAACAGACAATCTATAGCCTGCTTCCAGTCCACAGAGTAAGTGTTGCAATATCTAGCCAACCTATCAGGGAAGACTGATAAATCCAATAGAAAATGTATTGAACATTATGATATGTTTGATGTTGCAGAGGTTATGTTGTTTCCTTTTGAACTCTAAATCTGTGGCATGTTGTTTTTGAACATTTTGTGCTCATCAAAGCCAACGTCAGTGAGATCATCTATCTAGCATTCGTCAACCAAGAGTTTGACATAAACGAATACTCCAATATCCTCCGATCTATCTTTTCAGATAATTTATGGCACATTTATTGCCGAAACATGCTTCTAAATGATCATCATTTTTAATGTAACACAATGTTTCTTGACAAAAGTGCAACTTTTAAACTATCATTGCTTTTTTTTTTTTTCAATTAATTTTAAACAATAGCTGGCAAAAGGCAGCATTCCTCTGGCATCTTGGTTTGTGTGTAAGCTTAACTGGGTTCTAGTTGACAGATGGTGAGTCTTCATAGAACTGCGGAGAATATTTGCTATTGGCTCATAGTTTTACTTTGGAGAGGGAAATGTGGAAATCTGAGAGGCAGACAGAAGTAAGACACCTCCTGTCTTGTCTTGGCAGTACTCCTAAATGTACAGAGAGATATGGAGTGATGAACACACTGCTTTCAAAATGTAAAAGTTTAACCCCTGATATTAGTTTCTGATGCAACTATTGGCAGCTTGATGCCAGCACTGAAGTACATTTACTGACAGAGTTAAGGCCCAGCATTAACTTTAAATGGATTGCATAAAACCCAGAAAATGCTGAAACTGTGTTTGTTACCAAAAGTATGCTCTTACTGAAATGTTTTAGGAATTCCCCAATGAATGGGAATGGTGAATGTCTGTTTTATCTATTAATCTTACAACTTATACATTACATACTCTCGTACATCACCCTTACTTAACTTGATTATTTTCTGCATGAGCGAAATGGAAAGATGGCCACTTTCAAGAGTAAATCATAGTATTAAATAATAATACTATATGACATTGCAGTATAGGCTCTGGTGAGCTCTGATGGCTATTGAAAATGAGCGTTCAGCTTCAGTGTGTTTTCCAATGTTTTAAATAAGCACCGGCCTGCAGTAGGTGCTGTGATTAGGCTCTCCATTTTCAGATGTCTGAGAGGAATTTCTCATGTCTTGCAATTGCAAATAAGCATGCGCAGAATTAATAGATGTTTGTTGCAAACACAGCATATCTGGTGGTCTGATCATCTTTTGACTACAAACAGGACTTAAGACCTTAGTAACGTATGTCTGACTACTGTACAGTGGCCGCTGGGGCTTGATAAATCCTTTTCAGAAGGGTCGCTGTCCACAGCTTGTGCAGAAGCTTAAAGTCCCCGCAGTACAAATTTTTAGATCTCAGGATCAGTTGTAGAGTAGTTGGATCTTGGGATCAAGCCTATGGTCCGCCATGAGGCAAGCTACCGTCTGTCCCAGCCCGTGCCTCCAGGCGCTACTTTGATGCTCTTAGCTAAGTGGCCCATGGTGACTGAAGCCTTTACTTTGAAATATTCAAGTTCAAAGCTTGCAGTCACCACAGCTAGCAAAGATGGAATAGGATTCTGTCCCTTTGTGTGCTTTTTCTCTGAACTGCAGCCAAGATGTACAGGGATGTCCATAAGCAATGCTATTGGTCTGCTAGAGGTGAAATTCCTGGACCAGTACAAGATGATGGACAAAGCAACTGCATTTGCCAAGAATGTTTTCATTAATTTGAGGTAAGCTGGGATTTGGGTGGCCTTCTCATTGCTTTCCAGTGAAGTTTAACCTTTTTAACTTGCTAGATAGCTCCTTTTACTCAACTGTAGTCACCATACAGTATTTATTATTTTGTTTGCCTTCCCTTTTGATACCGAGTGATTTGAAGTAGCTTCAGATAAACCAATCAATGCTTCTGTAGTGGAGTAGATTTGCATCTGTCACACAGTAATTCAGTTAAATTCAGAGGGTTTTTTCATAGAAAAACACCTGTCAACCAAAATGTCTAAACAAGATTTTGTATATTATCATACAGTGTAGGTTTTTGACCTGCGTTCTACTTATTATTCTATTTATTTTTCTATTTTTACACACTTCATTTATTTATTTATTTTCTATCATCGCCTATTCCAATTTCATCGTAATTGTCCTCAGTGCACATGCTAATTGTAGGCTAATGCATCCTACAAACCAACCCAGGAAACCAGGTAGCTAGCTACAGCTATGGAGTGTATGAGTGGCATTAAGCAACCTAACTTTAAATTATTAACCACAACGAGATGTAGCTAGCTCCTATTTAGAATATAATCCTGCCTAAAAAAAAACAACAACACAAAAAAAGAAAAATAGAAGATAAACATTTTACCTTGGGTGACACTTCATAGCAATGCAGATAGCTAGCACAGTTTATACTTCCTTCTGGTGTTCAAAGGGATGGCATCAAAGAGCCTTCCTGTGGATTTACATTGCAAAGCTTGCCGGCTAACTGAACTTAAGTAACAGAAAGCCTGAGGGGTTTAATGTCAAAGGTATAGCTCTTTATAATTTTACCAAACCTCACACTGTGAAATGTCTGATGGTGTCGTGAGAAATAATATTAGTCTTTACAAAAACAGAGGACGCCAACTTTTATTAGTCAGGATGGAATCAGATTTTAGACTTATGTGCTTTCCTCCTGGTTTTATTTGATATGTAAAGAAAAATGTTATGCTGATAAATATCTTATTATGTGCTACACTTTAGGAATCTAACAGTAACCTTAAATATTCATTGAATGTTAGCACTGTAGAATACCCTGAACTTAAAAAATGTCAGATATCCTGTTGACTGTGCTGCTAAGAATAAAGTGAATAAGATTGAACAAAACAATGCCATGGGTTTTGTTGGTTGGCTTGTAAAAGGACTCGCATTTTACAACCATGGGGATATTTCATACAACAGATGTGTTGCTGTATTTTGGCATATTCCATGTTGTGTAGGGCATCACAACTTATGTGGGCCCAGGATTTCCAACAGCATGCTTGATCTCAAGATGCAGAGCTCAGAACGCTGTTCACAGACGATGTTGCTGTTTTCAGTGATGGCAACTATAAGGTAAGGTTTCTTTTGACTGGAACTGATGTGTCTTTAGGCATAATGTATTTTGGAGGTGTTCTTCTAAGCTTGGCATAGCACAGAGAGTGAAGAAACCTAATCGATATGTCTGCCTTACAGAATATTAGATGTATACTCTGTGTTTCATGTGGCCCCACGCCAGGCTGGAGTTCTTTGTAGCAGTTTGCTACGGTAACTAAGTACAGTTAGTGCTATGTCAGTATTTTAAGGATGACCCGGTAAAACAACTTCTTTGATCCTAGTGGTAGATTTAGAGTATAAGTGAAAGAACAGCAAATCCCTCATCTTTCAAGTATTATAGGCAGAGCAATTTAACAACACAGCAGGAGTGTATTGATATGGTTTAAACTAAAAAACCATTAAACAAGTGAGCAAATTAGAATCTCTATCTTGTTGCTCTTTTAAAAATTAAAATTTCTAATTACTTTACTTTCCCCTAAGTGTCAAGGCACAGTTCTATGGTGATTTTCTCCATTGTTATCTGAATAAAGTTTTGGAACCGCAGTGATAATTCAGCAGGGTCTATGCTGTCTGAACTGAATAATACTGGCCATTGAGGAGTCACATCAGGGCTGAAATGATGCTCTTTTATAATGATGACTCATTCTCTTTTTAGTCTCTCAGTGTTGACGCGCACTAAAGGAATGACCCTTTTGAAAACCGCCAACTTCCCACTTAGACAGACTCTAAAATAGGGTATAATACATCACTAATCAGAATGTCAGAGGATGCAGCTTGCAGTGTTTTTGATCAGCCATAATTACTTAGGAGTTTGCGGTCTCGGATGCACTGTGATTATGATCGCCATCAAATATTTTGACTAAACACTAAATCAACTTGTTTGTGGGAGTAAAAAAAAGAAAAGAGAAAGAAATCAAAAAACTGACAGCGGTTACTTGTGACACGCTGTTCTACCAGATTCATTCTGACAAACATTTTCATGCTGCAATCACCAGCCAGCAAAGCATCTGATGCTGATACCTGACTGCCAGTGACTCATCTGCCATGCCATCATGGATTGAGGAAGAAATGCCTTACAGGGTGTTTGAAGAAAGCTATTTTAAAATGCACAGTTGACCTTCAAGAAAATGAAGCTGACGATATATCAGTATCTACAGCTCCCCGGGCTCCATGTGGATCCACATGTCATTAAACCATTTCAATGCTGATGAATTGATTCACAGTTATATGAAATGGAAAACACAAAAGTGATAATGAAAAAAAGAAAAACAACGTTCACAAAATAACATCAAAGAAACAAAGCATTAGATTCATTATATTATTACTGCATACATTCGTAAATATAGACACATTCATAAATTTGTTAAAACAGAACAACACATTTCCTCCCATATCAACAACAAAGGTGCAAAACATTAATATTCAAGAATCTGCGGCTAACACTACCTGGACAAGGGGCAGTGTTATTGCAAACCCTTGATTCTCTTAAAGGGCCGCTGCAGTGTGTTCCGTATGGTGAGACACATGTTCTTGTTCGCACCTGCGACCCTTGACCGCATGTTACAGAGCATGAGCTCCACTGGGACCACTCCTCTGCACCTGATTCACCTGTGTGGGAGAAGGGTGACACTAGTTAAATGCAGTAATGTGGTGACTGGGGCTTATACTGCTTATACTTGGGCAGGGTGGGGCAATGTGGGCAGGTTTGAGTAAAAGAGGGCGGGGCCAACATGAGTAACGTCGGGGTGAGGTGAGGTCCTAAAGAAGAAATTTAGCATACAGTCTGTTCTACCTTTATGTGATCTTTGATGAATACTGAATTGGCAGTTTAATTCTTTTGACTCGTGATTCCATTTGCATGCAGCATAAAAGTGTTTTTGTGGCTGCAATCACTGGGAGTAGTAGCATTTATGGCTGTCCAGTGCAGGAGTAATTTGTAATTAATCTGCCTTTTTACACCAAATTCATGCAAAGATCACAGAAAAGGTACAGCTATGGTTGGAAAAAATGAACAGTAGATACTAGGGTTACATCTATCGCTTTCAATTCATTTGAAAAAAAAAAAAAGATCATGCATTTCAGTGGAATTCATGTTTAAAAAAGTAAAATCGCTATAAGCAAAAAACAAAATTTCATGGTGGCATGCAAGGAAAGACAACATCTGAGAAAATAAAAATGGAATTTAATGGGTGTTAGTTCAGAAAGGGGTCTTAAATATGGATTTCCTTGCACTGCAGCAAACTATCTAGTTTCCTTGACAACATTGGAGCAAATTCTGTGTTTTAGACAATGGCTTAAAAAAAAGATATTTTTTTCTAATCTAGCTCAAGTTGTTAACTCCCAGGGATGGAGGAAAATGAGAAAGTTAGCTGATTTTATTCAGCAGATCACAGCCATTTTCATGAGTGGCTCAAAGCAGAAGGTTTTCAGTACACTTAAATTTCAATTGTGGATGCCCAGAAGGACGTGTAATCTGTGGTATTTAAGCCACAGGATGTGAATGTGATTCTGACTTTATGGGCTAGGCCTTTAAATCTATAGGGAGAATTTGCAGTTGCTTAACTCTGCGTACAGACTTATCATCATTAAATCATCATACGTAGCAGAAAGTATAGCAGATTAGCGAGGTAAAGGACCATAGCTGTTACATTAACTTGGAGATGTCTTGAGTTAACTTAAAGGATAAAAAGGAAAGAAACCGCATTGAGCCTTTCAATTTTAATGGTACAAAAGGTACCCAAAGAAGCCATGAGATGCTAAATAAAACTGCATAGTATGATGAGGCAGTGGGGTGATTTCCAAAGCCACGATAGCCAGAATGAAAGAAAAAACAGAATAAATAATTTGGTGACAAGTGAGTGGACAATAAAATTCCCACATGAGTGTAGTCACCGAATAATTGTTCTAATGATTATGTTAGAATCCAGGTGAAGAATTCATTTTCTTTGAGGCTTTATGCATTGGAGGGATAATTCAATACAAAGCGAAATATTTTCAATTTCAGCTCTGAATACATTTATGTCATTGTAAGTCATCAAATCATATCAGAATTTAAAGTAGTTTCACAGCATGTTGTAACAAGGACACATAGATTCAGCCAAATAGGGGTCTTAACCCTGCCCTTAATTTTGTAGATCATAAAATAGACTGAGAGGTGGATCAATTTGTTAAATGAGGCAGTACAGGAAGAGTAAATTGTGTGAGAATGAGAAAACAGAAAGGCACAGCGGATGCAACTCGACAGGGAAACAACGTACCTACAGCGAGGGGAAAATGAAGAGATGTTAATGAGTATATGTTAGTAGTGGTGTGTATGCATGTACAGTGTGTCATAAATTAAAATGACAATGAAAGGAAAGGAGTTTTTAAACAATGACAGCAATTTAAATGAAACAACACATGAAAAAAACAAAACATTTCCCAAAACGTAAAATAAAAAAAAACTTAATAGTAGCTACAACTAAACCCACCCACTAAAAACAAACATTGTCTAGCTATATTAAAGCAAAAGATACTAAAAAATAATACAAATAATATAAGCAAAATAAAGATTTTGCTTGGATTTGTACCTAACTTGTTTTACTACTTTCTGATTTTATTAAAAAAAATGGTAAAAATGGTGGATTGTAAAAGCCCTAATGAATTTAGATCAATTAAGTTTGGAATTCGCTACACTTGCTGAAACCACACAGGTTCATTTTATCTCTAAGGGCAACATCTATCAGTTCAACTTTTGCCAAGTATGTATTTCATATTTGGCTGAAGGGGTGGGTTTTTCATCGAATGACATTTAATTTATCACGCCTTGGAGGAAATAATTAACTACATCTGGGCCTTAGTTTTAAACTGCTGTTTAATTAATGTTCCCTGAATATACTCTATGAGTAATCCACTTGCCAACTCACTATGTGACAATAAAACAAACAGACCCACAAAACCCAATTATGTCCTGTATTCAAAGTAAATACTCATAGAGAAATGGGAAATTTTCTTCCTCGTCCATATGTAGCAATAGAGAATGAGTAGGAAAAATAATAATGCAAAACATTTCCACTTAAAAGGTGCAGTACAAGAGAGAGCATGCATGATGAAATTAAGTTTAGTTAACAAAATAAAGTAAAGAAACATAACTATTGTATTACCAGTTTGTGCCATAAATTTAGCAGATTCAGCTTGCTCCTGCAGGGCCTTTGTGTCATGAACTGATCTTGGCCGCTGACTTTTTACTGTATGCTCTCCGATCATTCCATATTCTATGGGACAGAATAGAGGTTCATATGAAAGCTAGGCTTAAACATGATGTTCTGAGAACAAAAAGCTTATTACATACTGTTTTCAGGATGTTTGAAGCAACTGCAGTACATGGCTAGAAACAAAGACCACACAAGGTTGTATTTAATTTGTCCTTTTCTCTATGGCATAGAACAATGCAACGAATTTATACGGGTGAGTTGGAAGTATTAATTGAGCTTGATAGCACAGCGTAGACACATAGCAAACATGCAGGTAAACTCACATTGTTTTTTCTTGTTGTTGTTTGTTTGTTTGTTTTAAAGACTAACACTTTGTAAGACCAGCTCCCTCCCTCCCACCCTCCTGCACACCCAAAAAAGAAAAGAAAAAGAAATGAAAGTAAAAATGTGTAAGCCATCAGAAAGCCACAGAGGAGGGGGGAGGGGAGGGTCATGGACATAACATGCTATTGATCCACGGTTTCCTCAACACTTTGTCATCTTTGTGTGATTTCTTTTTGGTTGGGCAAGTCCAGGATACTGAGAGGCTTAGACAAATGTATTCTGAGCTGTATTCATTACAATGCATGCCCTCTTTGCTTCCCATAAAGGAACAAAGAGACAATGAGTACAGTGTTTTCAAGCGACACCGAGAAAAGTGATGCTAGAAATATTGCAATTAGAAAAGAATTTGCATCAGCTCTTTCAAGCAAATGTATCATACTGTAAATAGCTCATGCAAATTGTTTTTGAACTCTTGTTTTTAATTAAAATCTAGCATTACTTATGGCAGTGTGAGCCTAATGAGGTGATTTTATCATTTGCAAATAGGCAATGCAGGTGATGCATTAACAACAGATTTACACATAACTTATGTTAGTACATTAGACAATACAATGCATCAGCCATTGATAGGAGTGCTTAAATGATCTCTTTTAATAGAGTTTGTAGCCTCGTTTTCCTAAATCCCAGAACCAAGCCGAAAGCCTCGAAAGACTGACCTCCCTCAAAGTGAGGCGTAGAGGGAGAAATCTGTCATCTGATCTGATCGCGTTACACAGAAAGTTAGAAATGTTATGACTAATTATACGGTAAATCACTTGAGTACAGAAAAGACAGTTGTCTAATCCACGCATCAGACTGTTGGCATTAACCAAATCACATCAACAAACATGTTCCATGATTGGATTAAGAAAAATAAATAAAGAAATCAGGGCAGCTAGATCCAAACAACATCACTACCCAGTATAGCATCAAGGAAACTGTGTTTGTGCTCGCATAAAAAATTTGAATATTAAGAGGGTACAATGAAAGGAGGGAAAGCCGCCAGGTAGAAACAAACATCGCAGCCTTTTGATGCTGATTGGGATCTTCAGGACCGTGACTGCACAAAGTAACACGCTTTAGAAGCTTGTTCAAAGGTCTTTCAGTCTGATTTGATCATGTCCACATCTGTTTTGCCGAAATTAGGTAGAAAGCACAGTGTGAACTCTTTGTCGTACAAAGAATGAGCAGGTACACTGATGATTGGACAAACAGCAGGCAGTTCATCTAACGTTCAGTCGTGTAAGGCTAACTGCTGCAGATACTCTGACATGTTATTGCTTTACAGTGTTTCATGCTCTACCCTGTGGTGTCTTGAATCATAAACTAATTCCTCATTTGGCAGAATAAAAGGGCTGTCTGATTTAGTCAGTCTGAATGCCTGCTTCTTTGTGGGAAATTTTAAAAATAACAGTGCGCGCTGCTTTTTAATTATTTCATACAAATGAAAGAAAACACTAAAAGCTATACGACGGCATACAGTAAAACTCGCTTGCCGCTTGGCTTAGTGGGGCTAGCTACAAGCAGTAATTAAAAAAAAAAAGGTGCAAAGTATAATGACCTTGGTGTCAGTTCAGGTAACAAAAAGGACATATGGTGTCTGAGGCTGTGGCACTGTGTACTGTCATTTTTAGATACCAATCAACATTACTGGCTTCAGGAATCATCGATGATTATCATACTTTTTCATGGTGTTGATTATGTGCCTTTGCAAAACAGTGATCAACTCTGCGGTGATATTAGCCTTGCAGCCAGTCACACCTAATCAGCAGCTGATGATCAACAGTGCAACAAAGGCGCTGCAGCATGTCATTAAGAGTGGTGTCAATATGATATTTGGATGGCAATTATTACAGTGGAAGTACACACACACACACACACACACACACACACACACACACACACACACACACACACACACACACACACACACACATCATATATATATATATA
>VURO01000270.1:0-26484 GCA_015108175.1 Pelvicachromis taeniatus | reverse complement strand
GGATGTGAGATGTTGGGGGGTCAGTGAGTTACAACACAGAGAGAAATAGACGCGCTTTGCTTGGTGCTTGCAGAGCTCCAGGAGCAGGCTGCAATATCACGTCACACTCAGCCGCTAAGATAAAGCACGTACGTACGCTTCTTACTGCCGCTGCGTCTGGCACCGCCACCACTTTCTTCCCTGCCCTCCTCCTCCACCTCATCCTCCTCCCCTCTTTCTTTCCTTCTTTATTTCTTTCTTTCTTTCTCTCTCTCTCTTTTCCCCTCATACAGCCTCCCTTTAATTCGAGTCAAAAGGGTTTCCCCCCCTGAACTGGACCCTATCAGTTGTGCTTCAGACAATACTGCGCTTTTCTGCTGCGCCCTTCTCCAATAAGGAATATTTCACGGATTTTTTATTTTTTTTATTTTTTTTTTTTACATTTTGTTCTGGATAAGAGGAGGGTGTGAGAATAACGTGATCATAAATGCTACTTGAGCGCTCTATCAGTGGGACTTGAGAGCTCGCTGGTGTGTTTGGTAATTTTCCCTTCTCTCCTGATGGGTGACAGCCGCTGTTTTGATTTCTTCACATTTGTCGATGTGCAGCACCCCGCACGTCCTCCTGCTCGCCCGAATTCGCGCTGCTGGAAGAGCAAACGCTTATGGGGCAACTTGTGCCGTCTGTGGAAAGTTGTTCCGGGGTGTCTTCACCTTACAGGTGCAACTTTAAAGCTGCTGATTTTCTTTCCCTATATTCTGCCTTCTCGGGGGAATGCTTGCACAGCCCGCCTTAATGCTTTCCCTGAACTCTTTCAAACGACTTTTTTCTGTGACAGTCTAAATGTGCATTCATTCAATCATCAGTAGTGAACTAAATGCTCCAGGCTTCATCAGCTGGCCGCTGACAATGAGGCACAAATGGTTCTGCAATAGTCTTCATCTCCCACTGGCCAAATTCATGGAAGAATGGAATTGTAATGGAGATGGAGATAGGGAGCTTCAGAGTGATCCAAATCACCTGCTGATCTCACCGCCCCTCCAAATGGAGGTGGAGGAGGGGTTTTGTTTTCATATGTGTCTTTTATCAGCATCTCATTCAAAGGCTAAGCACAGACCTGACCATGTGCTTAAAAGAAAATGTATGGTAAAGGAATGGCTGTCTTTGTTTTAGCCATGCCACGGGCTGGAAAATTGTCCAGGGTCTACTCCACCTCTTGCCCAATGCCAGCTGGGATAGGCTCCAGCCAACCACCACTCTCCACAGGACACAAGTGGGTAGAGCTTGGATGGATGGAGAAATGATTGTGCATGACTTTCACATAGCTTGGAGCTCAATTCATTTGCATATTTGGGTTATTTGCATATTCAAAAAGGATGACATTCAATTGGTAAGTCCAGACAGAAACAACTTTTTAGTGTAGTTTTATTTTGTGTTTTTCTTTTTCTTGGAGAGTTTGGTCAGCTGCTCTAATCATTTTACTACGAATAGTTAACTCTCATTAGCCTGGCCGTCTCTTTCAGGCCTTGACTGAATGCGTTCCATCTGAGCAGATGCTGAATGAAGAGGCTTTTTGTTTATTTATTTCCAGGAAGTTTCAATCTGAAGTGTTTCTAAGCCAGCCTTTCCAAAAGAATGCTACAGAACCACACAGAGCAGCAGCGTTGTGAGAATCTGAAAGAACTTGTTTGTATCTCCAACATCCTATCCCACACAGCGTTTACAACATTGTTAGTCTGTTGCCAAACTTATAAAGGAGCTTGGAGTCCTGTTGGTTTCTGTGGCCTGTGATGGGAAGCTTTCTAATTCCAGTCTTCCCCAGGCAGCCAGTGGAACATCAGGGGTGACCTCGAGTCAGCCCACTTTCCACGGCCATAATGAAGACTTGGGTGTTTAGGGAGCTTTTGGCTCAGTAAACCAAGAGGTGGAAGAAATTCATGCAAAGCCTTATTGAACAATGAAAACACAATAAGTATCTCTCCACTGACTCACGAGGAGGCCTATTGCCAAGCTCCAGGAATGCAGCCATCACTCTTCTCTGCAAGGACATTTCCAGAGTCCAGCTGGTATGCTGTGTGGTTACATTGTTTTCACTGCAGCAAGAAGAAAAGATTACATTTATTATATTTAAAATTATATTTATGAGGAGATGTGAGTACAGAAATCGAGGACTCACATATATATATATATATATATATATATATATATGAATTTCCTAAAAATGTCAGCTGAAGTGTAGTAGTTGCACATGCAGCACAGCAGTTTATCCTCTGCTAGAATCTCCAAAACATTTGTGATATTTTTTTCATCTAATAGCAGTTGCGGAATCTGTCATATTATTCAGTCAACTCGAGTCTGTTTGAGCACATGGATTTTGAATTATTCATGACCCCGCATAAAGAATAGCCCTATTATCACCTGCTCCTGTTTGTGTGTGTGTTTGTGTGACTGAAATCTACACTAACACTTGTGTGTGTGTGTGCGCGTGCCGAACAGTATATCTCTGATATTACGGCTGCATTTCATTTCATGTCCGTTGCAAAATGCAGTGTGGTAAACATTAGCCTTTTGATCATGTGATAACATCAGTTTATTGATGTGAATCAACCTTTATGATTATAATGTGAGTAGATAGGAATTTATATATAAATTGAATCACTGACAGAAAAATGTTTGGTTCCAGTTTTCTGTGTACCCACCAATTCATACAGTATAGTGCAGTGCATAAACATATGCAGGCATATAGGGTGAATTCTCCAGACACCAGTGAAATGTATTCATACTTTCAGCTCAACTCAATCACGACGAGGTAGTCCATATGTTACTTCTGTCTGCACAGTGATAATGGGCTCCTCCCTGTAGGAATCTCAGCTGGATGACTTATTGGTAAACCCCAAATGAGCATATCTGAGAGAAGTTTTTCTTGAAGTGCTCGGTTCTTTTGTGCGTCCTCCTGTGCTGTTGTGGAAGAAGCTATTACACCATTTGTCATTACAGAAGTTGTGCATTTCTGTCAGATTCTGGAGTATTTTCTTTTGTTTTATTTCCACTGCTGTTTTCTGCACTGCTACTTTTTCTCCCACAAATTGCCATGCAGAAGTGCTACAGCTAATCTTCTCCGTTACACACAGCTAGTTAGGTTTAATGATTGCTGTTACCGAAGATGTCACTCTGTTTTGTTTTGTTTATTTTTTTTTGCCACAAAAGTAGCATGGATATGAGAGCGGGAGGAGAATAACCACTTGAACACAGGCTGAAATAGCTTAACTATTGAACTGTTCACCATGAAATGTACTGACATCACTTGTTCTCCAGAGAATGACTTTGGCTTTCCAGTTCCCCTGACCTTTAGGACAACTAGCAAATTTTTAATTGCTTAAGTGAGTTTTTATCTAGGATTATACACAGGTCACTTACAAAGTGAAAACTTGAAAGCTACTGAATAGACTGGCATCTAAATTTACCCAGGCATAAAAGCTCCCCAAGCAATGAACATTGTTGATCTTGTGACTTTTCCCTCTAATGCCACTGGGAGGTAAACGTCTGTGGTTTTGAGTCATATGGCTCAACAACTACTGGATACAATTTTGCACACATGTTCAGAATGCCCACAAGGAGAATTGCTGGTGGTTTTGTGCTTCTCTCAAATATTTATCCTCTGCCAAAGTGTTGAAAAAGACAAGAAAATTTGGTGCATTATTGTGTCAAAATGCTGCCTTGCTAGTGCTTTGTTTTCGTCTTTTCTGAAATACCTGCTAAGCAAATGACATTTCCATTCAACACTGCTGTTCTTTGTAGAGTCTCAGTGAGCAGACTGCATTCATGTTGACTCTTAATCTTGTTGATTTTTTTCTGGTGAACCTTTGAAAAGGGTTTCTTTTTGTTGCAACTTAAACTCACAAACAGCTCGCACAGACAGAGCCATGCCAATGACTCCTGTGAACATATCGACACATGCCGTAAGATTGTGAGTCTTCACAAACATTTCATGTGTGACCACCTGACGCATTCATACACTGCTGTATTTGCATTACAGATTCATGCTAGTGGTGATGGTTTTGGTTGTTTGTTTTTTGCTTTTTTTATGCATCATGTCTACTGGATGTCACTATCAGCGTATACAGGCTTGTGTCTTATGGTTCAGTGCAATCATTACCCTAATGATGTACAACTCTATTAACAAATTAAAGTGTGAGTGCATCCCTTCAAGGGCTGTTTTCCCATTTTTCTTCATGTTTAATTAAAAACGGGTGCAGAAATTGCAGAGAGCTGGAGTCTGGATGGGGTTAAGTGCTGAGGGCAATTCTTACACTTCTTGTATGGCAATGATAAACACTTCAAGTGGGCGCAAAGGGAAATGTATGTTAACCATATGAGCTAATCAATGCCTGTCAAAAAAGATGCATAGTTAGAGCATTTTTAAGACCGCACAGTCACTTGCAATCAGTGTGTCAAAATGAGTCCCTGATGAAAAGGCACTTTGACTCCTGAGCACACATGATCTTTGCTAGTCAATAACAATGTATTATTAACCACATTTAGTTTGCTAGCGTCCTAATTTAATTTTTGATGTCATTAAAAAAAGTCGTGCTTTCACAAACACGGTGCTGTGAAAAACAATGCCATTATATTGTTTTATGTTTTTTTCTCTCTTAATCCATGTTTTCCTCACAAACACAGGCAACAGTGTAAATAACACCACTCATATTTGCATTTATTGCCATATGCAGCGAGAAGTTCCGTCACTAAGTTCCCAAAGAAACAAACAGTGACGGAATTAATTATTTATCATCTGAAATATGTCATAAGGAGATTATCTTTTAAACACAGAAAACTTATTCACTTGTCATTTATCAACGAATCAAGGTATCAGAGGTCCACTTTTATCACATTTTTTATGTGCGTAAAACATTTAACAGACTTCACACATTAAATTTTAAATATACTTCATTACTTTTACAAGGGAAAATGTATTTCTGATGTTTTTCACAGACTCTTTACTACCTTATTTGCAGAGACATGCTCTCCCAACTTAAAACCTCACTTTAGAATAACCTTGGGTGATTAATGAGGTGAACTCTATGGTGTACTGACATAGTGCACTCTGATACCATCCAGGGTAAGAACAAAGTCTTCAAATGTCTCTGCTCAGAGACATTAGGCCAAGGTCTGCCTCCTATGGTGTTTCCAGGCTGTCTTCACAGAAATCCGGGAGATCTAAAAGTCAGTCAGAGTAAAAATGCTTTATAGGACTGATATGATCTCATCTTTTAGCAGGAATGACTCCCATGCTTTTAACCCTTAGTGCCGTTTGTTTTCAGCTAAAAGCCCTGAAAGCATAACTGAACCTTGAACATGATCAACATTATTGAATGTGACATTGATAACACACAGTTATTTTTGTAGGTAGTGGAAATCAAAGAAACAAAGTTACTGTATGAGTGCTGTGAGGAATACACAGTACTTACATGGGTAAAGTTTTGGGATTTTTTTGCTAGTTGCTGATTCATTTGAAAGGCTAGACTTTCAGAATTGGATTAGTGTGTGTTGTGTGATTATTAGTTGATGGTCAAAAACACTAAATGAGATACACCTAACTGGTACTAATGTATATTGGACCCGCTGTTGCCTTCAGAAATGAAGCTTCTGCATAAGTTCAATAAGGAAGATTTGTAATCCCTCACCTGCCTGCTTTCCTGGGTGTTCAGCTGGTAGTCTGTTCTTTACATCACTGCCACTTTCCCACGCTGTCAGTCTTAATACTGGCATCATTACTCTAGTCCAATCATCTTGTTGCCAGCCTTCTTTGAGCCAATCAGCCTTGCTTTTGTGTGGTTTAAATCTGGGCTTTCCGTCATGCTCTCTTTCAGTTTCTTATTCGTGCAAAACCTCCCCATCTCCACCTCACTCAAGTCACTAAGAGCTCCATCCAAGTCTCAGTCTTCATCTTCACCACCGGTATCTAGACTCCGAGGGGGTCCTTTCCTAAATCCCATCACCACTGGGATTATGTTCTGCCATGATGGGCCACGGGAGTCTTATTGAAAAATTCACTGATTAAATTCTCTGTCTCAATAAATCGTGTTCAGTTCTTCAAACGGAACTCTTCTTACTGAACTGTCTTACATTTTTGTGACAAAGATTCAACACAGTGCAGAAAACATTCCCAAGAGATTGGCGTAGTACAGTTGCTGAAGGTTTGGCAGCTGCATATCTATAATGAGATGATCATTCCCCCATATCCCAAATGTGCTCTATTGGATTGAGATCTGGTAACCTTGTAAGCAATTTGATTACAGTGTTGAAGAAACCAGTTTGAAATTATTTGAGCTTTGTGACAAGACACTATGTCCTGCTGGAAACAGCATCAGAAAATCCACACACGGTGGTCCTTAAATGATTGGTATTGTTTAAATGATCCACAGTTGGTACTAAGGGGCCTAAAGTGTGCCTAGAAAATATCCCCTACACTACAAAGATGGCTCCATGTTGTTAATGCCAAATTCTGACCCTACCATCCCAGTGTTGTAGTACAAATTGGGACTCATCAGACCAGGCTGTATTTTTCCAGTCTTCTATTGTCCATATTTGGTGAGCTGATGTGAATTGTAAGCTAAGTTTTAAGTGTAGTTTTGTAGCCAATAGGAGGAGCACCCGGTGTGGTCTTCTGCTGCTGTATGCCATCTGTGCCAAGTTTTGACATGTTGTGCTCTTCTGCATACCCTCACAGTAATGAGTGGTTAATTTGAGTTATTGTTGCCTTCCTGTCATCTCAAATTAGTCTTGCCATTCAGCTCTGCGATTAACAAGACACCCCCCCACCCCCACCCCCCGCCTAGAAATAGTTGTGTGGAAATAAATCACATCTGGCACTAACAACCATGTCATGTTCAAAGTCACTCAAATCAACTTTCTTCCTCATTCTGATGCCCAGTTTGAACTTTAACAGGTTGTTTGCATTAACGAGCAGTTGAATGGGTGTGGCTGGTGACTCATGGATAGCATAAAGAAGGTCGTTTGGGTTATTACTTAAAGATTTGATACATATTTAACAGTGAAAGGGAAACTTGCTGTGCTAGTTTACTTCAGTAGTCTGATATAATTGTGGAAGAAGCAGAATGGATATAAGTCTGTTTCTTAAAAATAAATACACTATAGCCACCAGGATCCAATCATGAAAACCGGAGCAAACCAAGTCCTGCACAAACATGCTACATTTCCACTCTGAAAATTGCATGTTTAATATGATGGGAGGGCTGAGCAAAAATGGATGGGTTCAGGAAGCAGTAATGGTCTAATCGTGTGTAATTTTGATATATAAACACCGGACTATTGAGTAATGGGATTTAGACCATTTTGATCATATTTATGGTATTTATTGTTGAAATGCACACATTGTAATTTAGACAATTATGAACTAGGTATAAAAACTTTTTTAAAAATAGTTTTCCCAATTCATTGTGACTTTTAAAAGCCAATCTTTTATATCATCAGCGGCTGCTATCTCAAGCAACCACACAAAAAAAGGTAATCATACATCAAGAGCATTGTATAATTCCCAGGATGACTAGTGTGGGTTTTTTTTCTCCAGCATCTTTGATTACTTTCTCTGCTAGGGGTTTTTTGATGTTGAATATACTATTCTGCTTTCCAGTCAAAGGAATTTTCTTTTTCAGATAAATGACACTGCTTTCCACCAAACCAGACCAAATCTCACAGGAACAGAGTTACCTGTTAACAAAACAGAGGAGCTAAAAAATATATTAAAACTGTTCCTCTTTTAACGCATGCAGGAAACCGTGCATAATTTGGAATTATTATTAAATGATTAGAAATAAAGTGTTAAAAAATCTTTATGAGCTTTGTAGATGATTGCAGGGCGCCCTTGCTTTGAAAAGATGCCATTAAGAATCAACAGGCACTGTTTCTATTGCTGGAGTTTAATATTCAGGAAAAAAAAAATATGTAGAACCTGTCATGCATGTGTGACCTAAACTATGCCAGTCTGGTGCATAAAGCTCTGCTTTACATTCCACTCGCACCTCTATTTGCCTTTCCATGCCTGGGTTTGGAACTGAATTTTAAATCAAGGTATTTTTCCCCAGCAGTGTTCCTGTTTTTTTTGTTTTTTTTTCCCGTCAGAGACAATGCGGCACTGCATGAATCCTCAGGGCCTTTATCCATTTTCTTTGAATGTGGTTCCAACCAGGCCTTAGACTCCCACAAACCCCCCTCTCTGGCTATGTAAATACTCCATACCCCACACTGTGGATTGACAACTACTCCTGACTTAAAAACATCATCTTAAATAGCAGGTTGGAAGCCAAACTTAAAGATTTGGTACCCAGTGCTTTATCTTACCAGTTGCTAGATCTTTTCTCTTGCCTTGCAGTTACATGTTATGTTCAATAATGTGAAACATTCAGTGTAACGTCTTGTTATGTGTTCAACTGTGGAATGTGTATAAATATAAAATTTCAATTTCGAAAATCTAATGGTCACGTAATAATTTTACCACTTTTTGCATGCCTTAGTCTATAAATATATTAAATAAAGGATGGATGACTGATGTGCATCACTTTAACTCATTCCATACAAAAAAGCAAGTCATTCATGTTAGCAAAGGGCTTTTGAAATATCCCCTGAACAGTCAGCATAGAGAGATTTGTCCTTGTTAATAAAAGAGATTGCGGGTCACCTTGGCAATTATCAATTCTCAATGGACGCAATAACAAACTATCTTTGCGACAAATCGCCTGCCACATTTTTAATTTTCCTGTCTGTAATTTGTTTTACTCAATGCAGCGAGCAAATGAGAAGGGTGGGATAGAAATAACTGACAATCTTGGAGTTGCTCGGGAAAGAGCTGCTTAGTCATTAATAATAGACTAAAATGTGAGTTAAGCCCATAATTTGGCTATTGGTGTTATACACTGTTAACACCGCTGAGTTCTCTATTCTGTAGTTGCAGTAATTAATCATGAGCCATGAACTAAATTCAGTCTCCGTCATGTTTAACCCCCTCAATTCCGCTTTACTCTTGTAAAAATTCAGATCTCAAGCATTGTGCAAGCAGTTCTGGAGTAGTTTAATTTATTGATAATCCTGGTATGTTTGCACAAGCCTTTCATCACTTTCTCTGATGCTACTGTTTGTAGAAACTAGAATCAGAGAGGTCTGTCTTGTGATATGGGCTCGACAGTAATACGGGCATTCCCAAAATCTGTACTGAATGCATTGCAGATTGAGTTTTTTTTTTTTTTTTAAAGCAGCATAAGTAACATTTTCTCATTCATCCTGTACTCTTCCAACAGAAGCATAGATTTTCATATGAAAAGCCTCACACACACACACACACACACACACACACACACACACACACACACACACACACACACACACACACACACACACACACACACATACACTGCTGGCTCTATCAAGCTTTGTAGCTCCATGGACAACGCTGAGATTCAGCTAATTAAAATTTCGGTGATAAAATAATTAGCCTCTCTGGCAGACAATGGAGAGTGAAATTCTTTTGCTCAAATGAACTGATAAGAAACTTTTCAAGCATTTCACGTTTGCTTCCGACAGGACAACCCCAATTTGGATAGACTGGGACGCTTGTGTGTATATTTTAATTAACAGTATGAGCTTCCCTACCTGAAAGCATGCCCACACTTCAATAGAACTTCAAAACAAAATTCAGATAATTTTTTCCTCATAAATTAATAAATTTTTTTGGCACTGTTAATCATGTTTCCTGTTGAAATCTATGACAAACACATGACATTTTCATAAGACTCTAGAAATGTGGGTCCCCATTTATCTTAATATTACTCAGCGCAGACTGATTACATTTCATTTTTTTTATTTTAATACTTTCTTATTGACAAACCTTCAATTACCACCATTATCATACTTCTTTGTAATCACAGGAAAATGTGGCATTCCTTTTCTCCAGCCACTGCCACAGCAGTAAGTCTGCTAGATTCAGAAATTGAACATTTGGCCTGGAAAATGATTTGTGGGTTGAGGCTCCTCATTGGTCCCAACTCTTATTTGGACTAGTAATTGGAGATATATTGACACTGGTGCATTTTCCTTTGTAAATGTTGCTTCAAGCCAAATCTATGACCCACTATTTTGTTATTGTGGCAATAAGCCAAATCAGACAATTACAGTCATAGCCTATGCAATGCTGCTGTTGCTCTGTTGGTAATGGCATTTAGACACTGAGGCATAGGTCACTCTTACAATAATGTTCCTCGTGACTTCATTCTGATATGCCCATGGCGGTGATGGAGAGAGCCAGATATGATTAGACAGCAGACCTATATCAACTGATGCGTAATATTTGAGCTAAGAGTCTTTTTACTACAACATGGTGCCTATATACTTGTATAATTGCTATTGGTAGGTTATAGTCTATGTGTTGTTATGGGAATGCTTCAATATAAAGCTTAGTAGATGTGTGTAACTGGACCTTATTTTATGTACAACAAAAAAAAAGGGGATACACTGACAGCAAAAGAGCAGTGGATGACCATTTTGTCAGAAATGATTTAATTATGAACTGTGACTCTGTGTGTTGGCTCACCTATGCATAAAGGTTCAATTCATTTGCTGTCAGATCCTGATAATACCTACCTTTATGTCCATTAATTATGATAAAATTACCACTGTTGTGCTCCAGATGTAAATGTGCACAATTATCATACTAAAGTGTGGGGGGAAAAAGCCTGATTAGCAACATCCTGTTCGACCCTGTCTTTACTGGGAGAGATAGTTTAATAAGTTGTATTTATAGACATTTCAACATGTAAACTGAAAATCTGAATACAGGTTATGTGGTAAAGTCAGTACTACAGCTCTATACAGCTCAGTTAGATTCCAAAGACTTGTAAGGCAGCTGGATTCTCATGACATCTACAAGATCACATTCATGAGACAATTCTTTCCAGGCTTCGAGTTATGCACTTGTAGGAGCACAGGTGATTTGGTCCAGTCAGCTTATCACAGAGACTACTGGCCACTACAAGAAACCTTTCAGGTATGATTAAAAAAATACTTGGTTAATCAAGTCACTTGCAAAGAATTTTCTTCATGAGGACTTCAAACAGTCTCATTTATGCAATCATCTCTGTTTTCAAAGCTGGCTGTTTGCTAGCTTGTGAATTTCTCCTCTTTATTACTCTCTATCTCCTATGAGTCACTGGTTTCAAGTTTGCCCTTAGTAAATGGTGAGTGACAGAGTCATCCGCTTTTTCAAAACAAAAAAGAAAAAAGCCTGTCATTTTACAAAAGATAACTTAACACAGTGTATTGCGTTTAACAGACCCTCTGGTTTGTTTACATTCTTATTCACGTTTACCATATTACAGTAAGTGCTATTCCAGGCCAGTTAGCATAAAAGCTGCTGTAGGCAGAAATCTAGGAAAACAAATGGCAGAATCTGAAAAAAGAGAGCACTTCCCTTCTGCATTCTAAGCCCTTCAAACTAAATGAGTGTGAGCATGTGTTTTATGATCACTAAGGATAAGGATGCTGGCTTTTCTCTTTACATACAGTCTGATTCAAACCCTGCTCTCAGGTGCATGTTCTGTGTTCATTCAGTTGCACCTCTAATTTAATATATTCATTGTTTTGTGTAAAATAACTGTACTGTAATCACATTATATTTTTCTGCAGCACTGTAATACATTGGTCTAAATAATACATTTAATAATCACTTTACAAGCACTAGACAAATAAATATGTTGTTCCCTGCACTACATGCATGTTATTCAGGCATCTCTGGACACTGGGTTGATAAAAAAAAACGAAAAACCACTTCCTATGCAGTTTGTGTGGAGGGAAGAGAAAAAAAGCAGTTTTCCATAACTGCTGAGGAATGATGACCTGGACATTACTTTAATTTGTATTGCATGAAAGGACGGGAATGTGGTGGCTCCAAAAACAGCTCTCCACTGCTGCTAACATGACATAAACTTTTTGCAAACATTTTCAAGAACAGCAGCATAAAACAAAAAAATCATGATTTTCAGCACATAACAAAGGCACTGATGAGCCAATTTTGTGTCAAAACTCAAACCCTAAGTGAATGATTTACTTTCTACCACGAGGAAAGCATAATTCGTTACAATTAAAAACAAAACAAAACAAGTAATGTATAAATTATTCCCTATAATAGTATAGTACTGATGCAAACACTGATTGTGTTCTACATGGACTACTGCTATACTGTTAAGTCTGAAAGGATTGCTTAGGTAAGGTCTCTCATCATTGGATCCAATATGAGAACCCAAACCAAGCAAAGGAGTCTTTGTCTGGTACAATGATGCCAAAAACACATTGCATCTCAGGCTGGCTTACTCAGTAAACTCAAAATATGAGTTTTCTGTAGTTATTTTAAAAAGAGTGTATGGTTTCATATAGTCCCACAAAATTAGCATAATAAAAAATTCTCCTGTTAAAGAGACAACAAGAGCTTAAATTCTGATTTGACTCTGATTAATTCAATATGTATGTGCTCAGCACTGACCTGTAATGTCTCTGCAAACTACAGTCTGAGAATGCTTAATCACCCCATTCAGAAAAGCAGTGAGTGAAATGCATCTTTCTACTGAATACCTTTAGTGTCTTTGGATGTGTTATGAAATATGTATTTAATATGGTTTTAGTGAGCAAAATAAAGGTACCTCAGTCAATAGCAAGAATTCGACTTAATCTGCGCACATTTTTTTTCTTTTTTTTTTATCATGACCTTGAATGTATGGTTGGTGATTTAAATTCTGCAGCGGCTCTGCCGAATAATAAAGATTAATGCTCAGAGATTATGTTTTTGCCGTGCTGAATGAGGCACATGAGACATGGCTGAAATGCAGACAGACTGGGGCTAAAAGTGATCTGCAGATTTTATGTTAAGTAGTAAAGAAGTATTAAACAATGCACGCAAACTTCAGATCAGATGTTTTCATCGTTCAGATCTATTGGACAGTCACTGGTTCAATTCTGAATAATGTGGCCTGTCTAAAGAAGTATTTCTTTTGTAAGTATATCTCACCACACTTTAGTTTTTAATATTTCCAAAGCATGTTGCCTACTATAGTTCATACATGAATTTGTTTTTCTCAGGTATAAACAATAATTCCAGTTGTTTACAGTCAATTTTGAACCAAAGAATTGCATCATAAATGTCACCCAAAATTGCACTACACAATTAGCACTTTGGAGACAACCTTGTCTGAGGAGCAATTGCCTGGATCAACCTGTCCACTGTAATGAGACTGGCTGAAAACTGCCTGCACCATTGGTTTCCTGCAGCTCAGCTGTCCCTTGTGATATCCATCTCCCGAGTCTGGTCTGCCTTGTCAATCTGGACTGGAGGGAGGTACTGCCTTTGCTGATCACATCTGCTCAGAGAGCTGCTTTCAGCAGCATGAATGGTCATGGTAAAACTATGCCCCTGTCATCACAACCAGATAGTCTGTTTGAATTGCAGCAAAAAACTCCTCACAGAATTCCCTCCATTAGCATTTTGGCTGCTAATATGTTGATGCCTGCATACTGTATCTCAGCGGGTGAGTTTTGACTGATTTTGCGCTCAGAAAATAATTTAAGACGGTATGTGCTAAAATCTTCTAATATGAAATGAAAATAATGGATCACTCAGTGTTGTGTTTTAAAGACCCTTCGCCTATTCAAATGATTGTTTATTCAGTAGCTTAGTTCATTAAGCCACTAAAAATATCTGGCACAGTTTACACTGCAATATTGAGTAGGGCCTGTCTGACGCTGTCCATCCCAGGAGATGAGTAACAGGAAGACGGATGAGGTACTGGATGCCAAATATGAAATATAAAAGTGATTTCCATTAAGGTAAAAATGCACTTTAAAACCTTAAAACAGTTTATATTGCCGCTATAAACTTGGATGGTGAAATCTAGGCTCATGTCTAAGGCCATATTTCTTCTAACACAGATGAAAGCCAGCCAATACTTCAATTTGTCATCAAAGCAAAACTGTCTATGTTTGGCCCATTAACACTGAAAAAGAGTTCGTATCCATGGTGACGTTGAGGGGGGAGAGAGATTCTCTAGCTGAGCATTGCTATGAAATTAACTCATTAATGTGGAGAGACCACATCAAATATCCCCAGGAGTCCACCAAGTCACCTCCTGGTTAATTGAGCAGCTTGTATCGCTCTGCACTATCTTTGATTAGTATATTTGTTTTGACCTTTTCAGAACAACAGTCCATGCGTACAAGTGTGTATTTATTGCTGTGCCCAAGTTCTTAAGAGTAGCAAAGGCATTTTGGAGGGATTATGACTAAATGATGACCTGTCAGCTGCCATCCTTTGATCGTACTGAGGCATTCACAGTAAATGAATGGGAGTGAAGATGAAAAGTCTTGTTTTAAGTCAAAAATAAAATTGGCTGAACATTGCACAGGGTTGCACTCAAAATGGGAAAAGTAATTTGATGGCTTGTAAACTATGTAACGCCGCAGCCAGCAGAGCCCACCAGAAATTCTCAATTGAGCTGATGAGCTCTGAAAAACACCATCACGCTACCTCCCTGGTGGCAGGGAGGAGGCCACCTGTGGTATCCTACAGATGTGCATTGGGATGGAGCTACCTCTCGCACCCCCCCAGTGAGTAGTGGGATATATTAATGGGGCAATCTCTGGTGTACATCTCTGAGGGAGCACGTGAGGAACACCACTACGAAGGCCTGTTCTTCCCTCTTGGGACCTTTGCAGGTGTGCTGATATGATATTGGAGCTGTCTGAAGAACTTACACCACAAAGCAGTGACTAGTGAGATGAATTAGAAAGGTCCAGCCTCTCTCTTTAATGACAAGCCGTCCTCTCCATTTCTCAGCTCTCCAATCATGCAGACAACTCGCCACGGCTTTACTCCAGCCAGGTCCCCAGCATGAGGATGACCCATCAGTCTGCCATGTGTTACACTAGCCAATCTGCTGGGATGATAAATGATAACCAGGAGCTCTGTGCTACTGGCCCTGTCAGAGGAGATTTCGGATGGGAGGGATGATGGGGTTGCCACACCGAAGCGTGGTGTGGGCTCACAGCAGGTACAGAGCAAAGGATCCAGTACCACCAATTAATGTTTGTCTTACTTCACCCTGGATAACCAGAGCACACCGTACACCATGCAGGCAAAGCGCTGTTCCGACAAATAACAGTCTAGGAAATGCTCAGTACTCCAGGGAGCATGAGAAAAGATGCACGGCATTATGTGGATATGCAACAACCAACAGCAACAATTAGTCTGGTGTTCCTTTGGGAATCATCACCTGGGTAGAAGAACTTTGAACAACATGAAAAAAAAATGTGTTTTCAATGGAGGGTAGTACATTTCTATAAATAATGAATAAAAAAAGGTTTGTCAAAAAAGCCAACATGAATCAAATTGAGATATTTTCTTGTAAAAAGAAGAGAAATTCAAAATTCAATAGGAAGTTTATTTACAGGCAAAATGGTGGCCAAAGAACAAAGAATCAATTTCTCATCTTTCTTTTCAGCAGCCTGCACGACTGTCTTACTGCTTTCTGCCATATCCGTATCAAAGGTCTGCACAAATGTCTGCCATCTAGAAATCACTTTAACAGCAGAGGGTGCCAAAGCTTTTCAGTTTTACATTTCACAGGTCCACTGAAGCACACTTTTTAAAAATCCCCATTAAAACACACTATTATGTTTCTGTTTCACATTTTAAGGAAGTACAGATGGTGGGTTCTACCAATTGTCCCGAGTTAACAGGGGGAAGGGCCAAATGTAAAGCCTGGTCTCCTTAACACTCTTAGAAAAAGCATAAAAACAAAATACTGCAATATTCCTCTGCACACTTTTTTCGCCCTTTCTTTCAGCCACTATCACATAAGTATTCCTAATAATTAGAGCTCATTTAGGACACAACAGTTGCTGTGCTAAAAAAACAACTGTCATGCACTGTTAGGCTTATGGGCTATCCCATTGAGCAACGTTTTGTTCCTTAGAGTGGAGCGCTTTTGAAAAACGCTCCTTTGTAACACTGTGCTGAAGAGAAATGAGTTGCTGCTATATATGGTACCTGTTCTGTGTGTGCATCTGATCCAGGATTGAATCCTTCTCACCATCTGTTTTAAGAGAGAGAGACAGAGGGAGGGAGGGAGAAAAATAGACATGCAACAGAATGTACATGTTTTGAATGTGTGAATATAAAGGAAGGGTACCCGCTAATGCTTTATTTGTTGTCAAAGACAGAGCAGAATCATGACACATTTTACCATATTTTCCCTCAAATAAAATTTGAAAAAAACAACAACAAAAAAACAATCCTACATGCTTTTTTTTTTCTTTCCCTTTTCTGGGGCCATCACAGTGCCACCATGCTTCTGCATCTGCTCGCATCTTTGTTGTTTTCACAGTGCTGCAGCTCAGGTGAGTACCATTATCTCCTGATGTGGTGTATCCCATCATTTGGGCTCCCCATTGCTGAGCTGACTGTAAGTTAATTCTGTCGGTTGGAATGAGCATCTTACTGACATTTAAGCCACAGGGAACCATTGATATGTTGGCAATGAAAATAGAGTACATGCAGCTGGAAAGGTATAGAGAGCAATAAAGCAGCAAAATTTGAAGATGGTGCCTGAAATCTTTAGTTTCAAGCACCAAATGAGCTTGTGAAGCAGAAGGCTGGACGGCACTACGAGTGACAGATGTCTGATATGTTTGGCGTGGATTAGCTAAAAGCTTATTTTTGCACTTTCTCTGTCACTGGAGCTCAGAATCCTCCGACAATTCACCAGTTTACAAATTATATGCAGGCTGTGAAGCATCCAAGCAGCAGAAATGGAGGTTGTCCAACTTGTGCATCTACCCTTAAAAAGCGTCAGCCGATTTCATTTCAAGGTCAAAGAGTGATAACCAACATTACTTGCAATCCTGTGAGATACTTAAAAAAATTACATGTTTCTAATTTTAAAAAGCAGAAGGAAAAAAATAAAATAAATACCAGATTCCCATGACTAGCACTCGGTATTTTGTTTGCATGTTTCTATTACTGTTAATGTTCGATTGCTCATTTTATCACTCAAAATGAGCAATTGAACGATATTTGCACATCGTTGAACACGTGTGCAAATATTAAGATTTGACCAATTTACTTTTTCACAGCAAAGTTAAATGTGGAGTGATAAATCCCTTTCCACTAATGCAGAGTAAAAAGCTCTATCCACCTCACATAATGTTCCATCCAGCATCGCCCACAGTGATGGCCAGTCAAATTGGATTAAGCTGAGGTGGCTTGGGGCTTCTCTGCAGCTGCTGCTGTTTGATATGGGGTTTAGGTGTGCTGCAAGTGTTAAGTTGGCTAGACTTTAAAGACTTGTAGAGACACATTAATATTTTATATGAAACTGCAGAGTATAATGCCAATGAGTCATTGGCCTTACAAAAAAGGGAGCATTAACTATGTGATGATTATGTGGGCCTACAACATCCATCTGTCATCTCAGGAGAGTGATGTTGTTATATTTCACTTTAGTTTGTTTTCTGTGACTCTTGCAGGTGCCCATGCTATAGGAACAAACATTAACAGGATCAACAATTAAATAATCTCAGCTACACTTTAGCAGTATGTGATTGGATGTCAAACTTTTACAGTTTTACAGTTATATTGCTTCCTTTTTTATATTACTATCTTGAAATGAATCCTAATCCATTTGGAGGTAAGAAGTCAGAACTGTTATAGTATAAACTATAGTAGTTTTTATTTGTTACATTCAGAATTTCCCAGAACAAAAGCAAACTTAGGTACATATTAAAAGTGAATAACCTAAATAAATAAATAGTATTAAATTCCATTATTATTATTTTCCAGTTGTCTCTTTGGAGTTTTTTATGTATGTCTCATAAATCATAATGATATTGTCAAATCAAACAGTGATGGCAGGGGAAGGGTGAGTTGAATGGCTGCGTCTTGTGTGTCCAAAGAGTGAGTTCCTGTGAAAAGAAGCAGGTCATCTGACCACAGAGATTTCATGTATTACTTTACAGTCGTGACCCAACTGAGAATGAGAGCAGTATTCTCTTATGCAGTCAGTGTTGCACAACATAATGCCAGCAGTAGTCATAAATCAGTTAGCTGTTTTTTACTGATACAACCCTGTCTCCAGAAACTTAAGTAAAATGTTCAATATGCTGATAATAAACCAGTAAGACATTCACATATTTCACATTGTGTCCACATATATATTACATATCCAATCCAATAAACAGCATACTATATTTCTCATATTCACTTTTAAATATTATATTTTTATAGCTATGCTTTGGCATTGGCAGGGGAAGATCAGGTTATTGGTTTATTCAGTATCTTGAGACACTATGCTTATTCACATTCAATCCAAACCATAATAATTCACAAATCTTAAACTGGATCTAATATTTTCATTTGTATGAGCTTATTTTTATTCTTGGACTGTACTAGAGAAACTTTGCTTGATTCCGTGTTAAATTTTTTTTTATCTAAAACAAATCTTCCACTGCCTCCAACAAGCCGTAATCATGTGACCCCCATGAGTGAAAACCTACTTTCTTTTGATTGGCTGCCCCTCACCTGGCTTCATCAAACAGAATCAGTTGCTTGTAGCCTTCTCTGCTTTCCTCTGTAACAAACAATTCATAAAACCTGCTTGGAAAAAATAACAATCATTCTCATTCGTGACTGAAAATGGCAATTTCTCAAATCCATGGCTGACCCTGACCCCGAACCGCAACAACAAAGATTACAGTTACAGATTACAGATCTCTCTGCTTGGAAATATTGCTGCTGGGAAATATTGTGTTCACTACCAGCTTATGTCACGAGATCTATATAATGTGTCTGTATATGTTCATTTTAGTTGGTGCACCTAATGTGAAACTATTCTGCAGCAAGTCAGATGTTATTACTGTGTAATTCTGACAAAGTGATGAGGCATGGACACAATACTTTTAGATGTACATTCACTGATGTTGTCTCAATGTTAAGCAAATGGACTAAACCCATGTAATTGGTTATTTAAGATATTATTAATCATTTTGAAATGTTAAACTGAGGAAACTAGTGCTCCAGATGTTCCTAGCTGGTGCTGTTTGTCTTTGTACTGCTGACATGCATTTATGCTGAACAACCCTTTGGCAAGAAACCGACATGACAAATAAACAAAACATTCTGAGTGTTGTGTTGGTATAATAGTTTTAAAATGCTGAGCATGTAATCGCAGTGCCCTCAGTTCAAGTCTAACTGTGGGACTCTGTTATTGACTAAACAGATCACAGTAGTGGATTGAAAATTTCAATAGTTCAGAAATGTGTCCTGTAACAGCAGCAGGTTGGATGGCATGTAAAAGTGAATAATAGGAGGGCTCGTTATTTTTGGTAACAAATTATTTTGTAACAGTAATGTTTGGCATTTTGCTATGACTGGGTATTCCTAGTACATCAATCAGGTAATGACAGGAAAGAAAGAGGGGTGTGATGCTCAACATGAGGCCCCTGCTGCACCAGAAGGTCATTTCTGCACATTTTTAATTATTCCTGGGTCTTTCACATCATAGCACATTCTTTTAGCAATATATTGAGCCATGTTGAAAAGAGTTTACATAGGAAAAACTAAGTACAACCCATGATTTTTTTTAGCTTGCAGAATTGCCTTTATTTTTTAGCAACAGTGTTTTGTTTCTGTTTGTAACAGCTTATGGATAGATAGCTCTCTTAAGGTCCTGGCAGGAGTTTAATCAGGTTGAGGGGCGGTCTTTGATTGGGCAATTGCAATGCCTTGATTCTTTTCTTTTTTATTCTTTCTTTGTCCTGTTGCACGACTCACTTTGGCCAAGCTTTAGCTGTCAGACAGATGGCCTGACATTTGGTATACTGAGGAGTTCATGGTCGACTCTGACTGCAAGGTGTCCAGGTCTTTATTATGAGGTCTTTGCGCTAATATGGTATGATTGGTTTTCACCAAATATCGGGCTGTGCATTAAAGCCAAACATCTATATTGTGTTGTCTGTCTAGGTGTGTAGTTCCAGAAAAAAAACGGAGAAATAGAAGACACATTATGATGTCAAAACCACAGAATTATGTGTTTCAAAAGACAAATGCCCATAAGTTGACTTTAAATCATATTTGCTCAATAAATGCAGGTGTGGCACTGTGCTGACTGCAAATAGCTGGCTATTCTGTCAGTGTAAGAACTAACTTGGCCAATGAGCATTTGTCACGAGTTACACAATAACAAACAACTTAATGTATCTTAATAAAAAATGAGAAACTAAAATCCAGCCAGTTTTTATTAGGGTGAATTCAGGGAAGCTGACGTAATGATCTACCACTTTGGCCAGCATCCAGGGTGGCAGCTGGCGATTTGTTTTAGAAGTGTCAGGTGTAGGTGAATTGTTTTCAATACAGGGCCACATTGTGCCTGTGAAGTATCATCGTATGACGTGGCAAAAGCAGGCAGTGTTTTAAAAAGAAGTTGCATATTCTGGTATTCTGTCTAGCATTTGTGTTTAAAGCTTCAGTGGCAATTAGAGCTTTAGAGAAATCCCTGGATGTCACTGATAAGGCCTTGCTGTGATTTGGATCAGAAGGTCAGATGAGTCCAGTGGATCAATAACTTCAGATGTTCTCCCTGCACACAGCCAGCAGTCTTTAAGACAGGGGCTTACTATGACATGATTGATAAATTAGGTTTGCAGAGCTTAATGACTAAAAGATAACAAGGTAAAAGATGACCACAGACTTAATAATGCAGAGTTAGGACATTAAGTCTATTATTCAATCTAAAATATTTCATGTAAACAAAAACAAAAAATCTGAATTCAGAAAGTCTTAAATTGATTGAAAAGTCAAAGTCTCACAGTTCCGGTGGCTTTTAATCAACAGCCGCTATTTCGCTACAATCAATAAAGTCAGTGATTTTTTTTCACCCACAACACAGAGTGGAGTGAAAGCAGCACCCAAGCTGGAAGGGCACTTTTCTAAATTACGAAATTGTATATAATAATGACACCTGAGTGCGAATATTATCCACATATTAAATACTTTAAATGCAAAAAGATGCAAATTTAATAAAAGGCAGGGTTCTAAAAAGCTTCTGGATTCAAATGAATGCTTTATTAAACCTGAATAAATACATTTAGACTGTTTACTGCTCACATATAGGCATTCATGTGATGAGATACATGGCCATTAATTTTTCTCACTCACTTTCAGATGGTTAAGCATTGCTTGAAATGTTAAGTGATGGAGAGCACGAGTTATACTGTATTATTTTGGGGAAAGCAATTGAATAGCGCCCCTTTATAGCTTGTACATTTCTTACTGAGTTGTTTTTGCAATAAATGTGAAAGTGGTCAGAATGTGATTACAGGCTGTATTTGTTGCAAAAGATAAAAGAGGTTACATTTGTTTCTCAGCACGCTACATCTTTTGCTCTCAGCTTCTCGTTTGAGCCAAATCAAAAGAACCCATCTGTCATGCTGTGTCTACCGAAGATGGACCATGTTCCGCACCTATAAATGCTTGTTTGCAGGTCTTCTGCGTTTTCTTTTGTATTGTGGAGGGCTTAAAATAAATTTATAATTGACTAAAAAACTTTAAGCTAAAGTGCACTTTCAGAAACTTTTAAAGCCTACAGAGAAAAACTTTGCGATTTGTGTAAATGTCAGTGCAATTGTGTGTTGAGGAGTTACAGTATTTAACTCCTCGTATCCCGAACGTTTCTGTACAGATGCCAGGCTAATATAAAAACACAAATTGGACCATTTTCTTTTAATGGGCACGAGTACTGTGCATTCCCTGAAAATGAAACAGTTGTTTTGTTTTGCAGTCAAGCTAAAAACGAAAATATTCTAGAAGAATTTCAATGGATTCAATCTTACCACCTCATTGTTGTAGGGCTGGTATAATTTTTCTAATTCACAGTTTTGATTAGTCACAGGTAATTTTCTGCTGTAGCCTTTTATTTTTACATTCCTTTTTGGCTGTTGAAAAAGAAAAACTTTGTTGTTTTGGCCTTATTGACGTGCACATATCTATCTACTACTATAGGGATGTTTATTAAAATGGAATGGTGTGCTCATAGGGTTACACACAATCTACGGTAAACATAGACAGCCTTTATTAAAAGAAATGTTACTCTTGAGATAAAAGATAAATAAATCTTGAAATCTTGATTGTTTGCTTAGCTCTTTGTACATGTAGTATATTAACGTTCAGAGCTAAGACAATCGTGCTGATGTGATTCTTTTGAGTGAAATGATGCTGTTTGGTTTAATTTAGTTTCATAGTTATTTCTTTAATGTTTAATCCACTTTATTAAGAATGTAACAACCCAGCAGCCCTCTTCCTTTTCATCCAGTATGTCTACACACAGTATCTATCCAATATAACATTACTGATTGGTATGAGCAAGTGGGATTCAGCTACTTTTCTCACAGCCACAGAGACAAGTATATACTAGAATCTCATTAATACAGGCACTTATATCCTATTAAAATGTGAGCATAGGTGGATTTGAAAGGCAAAACCCTGTAACTTAACCATCTGGCATGAACAACAGCTAAGGAAACTGTGACCCATATTAAAGATTTTGCTACAGAAGTGCTGAGTAGCATCTGCTCGCTGTGAAAATGCCTTGGGTCCTTCACATGACATGACAAATTACACTGGGCAGTACATTTAATTATCCACTTCAATTCTCAACTCAATGAAGAAGTAAAGGAAATGGGACGTCTTTTACATTATCTTCAACATAAGTACTTTTAAACAGACTTTCCACCTTTCTTTATAAAGTTCAAATTGGATGAATATGATTATTCACAATCACTGTCTGGCTAGCGTGTGCACTTTAGCAGTATTAGATATGACACACACTTTAGTGAGCAGTAGGGGGAAAAAAAATTAATGTTTGACAGTGATAAATCTTGAACATTGTCTGCCAGCAGATGGACAAATAGTGTATGATTTTGTGGAGTCGCAGCTGGCATTGTTTGCAGAGAAAAGCGCTTTCATTCAGTAGTTGTTGTCTACGATGTCAGGGATCAAAGAAATTAGGTTCCGATGATAAATAAGCTGCCTGTATTGAGACATCTATCATTTTTCATTCATCTTTGTTCGTTTTCATGTTATAAAGGATTATGACAGGAGCTTGATCATGAAACACAGATAATGTCATATGTCTGTGAAACATATATGAACATTGATTTTTTTCTTTCTTCAATGAATATAGGTTTTTTTTTTCACCTTTTGTTCAAATGTGTCAACAGCCTAGACTGAACTGAAATAGTCCAGCAAAAACACTGAATAAATAAAACACAAATGACCTCCATTTAGCTACTTATAAATGATTAGCATTCATTTGATACAAGTTCTAATATTTGTCAATATATATATACAAATACGGACAACTAGTTTCTACCTTAGTTGATCATCACTTTAATCATAAGTTTGTGTTTGTTTGTGAAGACATTTGATGATACCATAACTATTTTCTGGGAGTAAAAGATGACTCTGGATAACTCTCTCATTATTTTTGATATTATAGCTGGAATTGACTGCATACAAGAATTCAGAGCAGACAAAAGAGCAGGTAGACTGCCTGCTATATCTTTAGACCCAAAGACAGAAGGTGAGTCACAGCAGGCACTATCAGTGTTGCCCAGGATTTAGGTCAGCCAAGTAACTCCAGGTGGCACGGGTCCTTCCCCGAGGACACGGTGCATCCTGTATCTGGACCAAGGTTAGCAACAATGGCCCTGCGGGCATATTGGGACATTAATTTTTAATATAAGCTAACCCGTCTCTAGTTGTGGGCAGAATGTAATGATTTGGCCACTTGACTCTACATGCAGTTGTGTTAATGTTGTGGTGTAGCTAGATGGTTTGTGTTCCTTGTTTAAAATTCATTCCTAGAGTTCCAGTGGCAGAGAGGAGATAAACACATTTAGCTTTTATCCATTGAAAACTGAAGCGTGTTGAACAGCTCAGAGGCTGCAGAGTGCTAAAGTAGCAATATTTGCTGGGTCCCCAGAGTGGGAGCTGTAAACAGATAATACCTGTTGAAGGAGGATAAAAAGCAGAGTCAGAATAGGAACAATAGGTTCACTTTTTTTTTTAATCCAAGAAATAGGCATGGGTTCTTCAGTAAATAATGCTTGAAAAATTGGAATCTGTGTTTGTGTGCGACATTTCCAAACACAGATAGAGAAAATACCTATGGCATACAGCTGAATCCATGGCAAATATGTGCATTATTTCACAACAGATAAACACTCAAGAAAGGATGGCTATGTGTCATCAAAAGTAATGTTTTAGTTTTACAATTACATTCATTTCAAAGCTTCAACACAACAACGCAGTCATTTAAGTGGCCTTTTCTCCTCATTATATTAATGCTTTAAATTCCTGCTGAGTTGATAGCATTATTCTGCTCAGAGCGTTTTTTTCACTTTTTGCTTTTGTGTAGCAGGCATAGTTTAAAACCAAAGTATACAAATATATTACTCTTTTGTCAAAAAACAGAGTGAGCTCAAGGGAAAATATTTCCCATTCTTAAGCAGCAGAAGTGCCCACGGTGACGAAGAAATGTTAATGGTAACACGGCCCAGTTCCAGTGTGCTTTGTTTCGCCCTAGTTGTCATCACACATGATAATCATTATAAAGTAAAAGAATTTACAACAGTGTTTTTACTAAATCGATTTGCTAACACACTAGTTAAAAGGAGAAAAAAATACCATATTTATGTTTCATTTTTTGTTAAATTCCTAATTAAGATTAGTCAAGGTGTCGTGAAACAACTGCCTAAATTGATAGAAAAAATAAAAACAAACACAAGCAAAATTTTTAAATGTATATTTTGTACAATATGCACAATAAATCCAGTGAAAATTGTAGCCATAAGTCATGGTTACAGGTTAGTTTAGATAAATTTGACTGATTCTCTTTAACCCTGTCCACCTGACCACTGTTGGAGTATGTTAGGTTTTCATACTCTTCCACCATCGTATGGTAAAGATGTCTCCAAGTCACTTTAGCGATATTAGCTAAGATTAACCTCAATAAGCTTCTGGGATAAAAATTGACCCAAGAGCGACAATGTTGTATGAATGTATGAATTTAGTTTTTAATGTCTACAATCAAGATGCCTCGTTAGGAAAAGAAATATGTTATTTCTTCTTTTTAGTGTCATATATGTTGGACAAAGAGGTGATGTCCTCAATAAAAAATGTGGAGAGTCTTTTCTCAAAGCAATAATAATAATAGTGTAGATGCATTGTCTAATGAAAGCTCTACATTTGTGAAATATCTTTATTTTCTCAGTTCGCCCACATCATCATCTCATCTGTCAAGTTCAAGTTTCTTTGTCATTGAAAAAAAAAAACACACCAACATAAGCAACACAACTACAATAGGAAAGATTCAGTAATTAGATTAAAATATATTCTTTATTGTAAAAAGCTGTTATTCGTTTTGCTGTGAGACCATTTTGCTCCAGGATGACATTTAAAGGTGGTGACATGCCACATATAACAAATGTTGTTGTTTTTAAGGTAGATTCTGATATTAATTAGCCATACTATTTGAAAATGTCAGGAGTTATTCAAAAAGAAAAAAAGAAGAAGAGAAATTTACATCTGAAACAGTTGAATTCTCCACCAGCGGCGTAGTTTTGTATAAAAACATTTCGAACCCAATTAGAAAGATAGCATTTAACTGCAAACATACATTTTTCAGACAGTTGAGCTTTAATATAGAAATCTGGAGTCGTGAACTTCGTATTTCTAAAATGCTCGTTGCAGCCCACACAGCTGTCATGCATGCAGAGTAGCACTTACTTTTCACTATGTTTAGTGAGTCAAATCACATTTCCAAAACAGTCTCATTTCATGTAGCTTGAAATACTGCAGTGATGTTCGTAAACCTGTGATACACTAACGACATTTGACCAGTAAAACTCATCCGCATAGAAAATAGCAATTTATATTAATGTGCTCTACCATGTTTCCAATATATATTAATGTAGGGTATAAATTTCTTTAGGTGTGTAGGTAGGCATCTTGGATTCTTCTAGCTTTAAATGGACCTTCTGATAATTATTATAACTATTTTTCTATTTATCTTTATGTTTTTGGTTCAATTTACTTACTAGTGTCATTTACTAAACTTGCAAAAGAACAAGGCACTAAGACAATGGAAATATTTCAGAAAAAATTAGTACATGTGGTCCCTGTCAATGTAAGACTTTTACTGATTTCTTTGTCCACTAATTTGTTATATATTAAATATTGGACATATAACCCAAAACCCAACATTTATCTATTCGACACACTAGTAATCAAGATTTCCAATGATTGGAAGTCTTTACAGATTTCCTGGTCCAATTGCTCCAAATGATTCTATTTTATTGCCTTTTCTGTGATATACATTATATATATACATGTATATC
>VURO01000268.1:40624-53769 GCA_015108175.1 Pelvicachromis taeniatus | reverse complement strand
TCAAAACACTGGGTCACCGACCCAGGACCGTGACAGCTGCATGTTGAAGCTCTACTTGGAACCTTGTTAAGATCCAATCATGCAAATGATTTTTTTTTTCATTTTTCAAGTGGTCTTAAACTTTGGATCAGGACTATATCAGTGAGATCTTAACAGATGGGGATTTTGCTTAGATAAACTACAAATGACAGTTTAAATATTGAAACTAGTCTTTTAAACAGTTTTCTAGTCGAGGTTTGGGTTGTGACTTCAACACAATGAACACTTTCATAGATGCTGTAATGTCAAATTCTTCATGCGTGTACATGCACAGACCACATGTGCATACTGTTGCTCACATAAACTCACAGATGTATATGACAACTCAGGTTTGTGGCATTAAATTTGAATTCTAATTTTAACAATGTAATACATACATGTAATACAGTGTTTAATAGAAAGCTTTCAAAACAATCAAGTACTCCTTACAAACAGATTAAATAATAAATTCAAAGTCTGGATATTAACAGCTGGAAGACACAAAAAATCAGAACGAATGAATGAATGAACGAATGAATGAATGAAGCTTTCTGAAGCATCGAAGCTTGTGTTGAAAAAGTGTTTCTTTTGCGATCTCCCGGAGAATGACTCTATCTCCTCCAGACTAACGCTGTCTCATGGCTAGGTAGCAAGCAGCCGCTGTCTTCTTTGTTGTGTGGTTCCATTCTTTTTTTGGTCTTTGCCCCCTCAGTCACCGGCTGGTTGGTGTTTGTCTGTCCTTTTCTGGATTTCCCTTTTTTCATCACTTTAAAAAAAAAAGGCCCTGGTGTTATTACCTTTGTGTCTAGGGGCTATAATTTAGTTCAGTTGGATCAGAGCTCAGTGACTATGCACAGCCAGTGCAGCCAGTCCTAACTGGAAGTCCTGCTGAAGCATTTCTATGTCTTTCTGTGTATCCTGGATTCTTAGTTGGATGTTTAGTCACCTTGTCCCAAGCTCTCTCTGCCTCTCAGTCCTTTCTGCTGCAGCTGACACTATGTTGTGGCCTCTGTGTTCCTCCATACCACAGAGGTAACAGATACACTGCTGATTGCTGGTTCTGAAAAGTCCTGATTTCATACTGTCGAGGTCTGAGCTGCTCTCGCCACCTCTCTCCTGTTTCTTCGATGCTGTCAGACAGAAATCACTGAGACAAAGTGTTCCAGGTTCAACCTTTTATTTCAGAGATAATAGCAAATCTGCATTTGGAGATCAACAGTCACACAGAATCTATGCTATGCCCTACGCTCTGTTGATCTGAAACATTTTGACTCAACAGTTACTCTGCATCCCACCCCTTATCACCTGACTCTCAACCTTCATGTAAAAGCTACTAACCCTACTAAGCCTCCTGGACTGTCCAGCAGTCTCACCATTTTGCCTCCTTGTTTTTCTCATTCTCATAAAAAACTCAAGGGTAGGGCAATGTCTACCGCCATCTCCGCTGTGCTCACCCAATGTTCTCCCCTCCTTTATCTGTGCATGTCTTCCTCTTATCTATGACTGTGTGTGTGCGTGTGTCAGTAACTCACTCTATGACCTACTTAAATGAATAACAAATATAATACTTTGCATGGAAGTTTATGCAGCTAACTCCCTACAGTTATAATAATGCATTCCCACAATACCGAAGCTGGAGAGGTGGTCCTCAGAGTAAGAGGCTACACACTCCAGACTGGACTTGGAGGCATTCAGGGTCCTTCCAGTGCACACACCGCAGGCCACATTTTTGCAGTCCAACATAGTGTTGTGGATGAGGAACAATTCAGTCTAGTCTTGTGCTTCCCCACCAATTCTGCTAATTTGGTATTTGAAGGTACGAAGCCCTTCTGCACTGATGACAGCTGGGAACTCCTCTTAATCTCCTCCTCTTCCCAGTAGTTCTTGATACAGCTCATTCAGTAGTTGTGCCCACAGGTAAGAGTTGTTGGATACTTCATTAACTCCAGAAGGACTGAAAAGCACAACTTCTTCTGGTCCATCTGAAGCCCACGTTCAGACCTTGTTCAGATTTTCATTACAGCCGATGAAATCTGAGCTTTGATCAACTTAAGCCTGTGTTTCCTGTGTTTAGATCTGCAGTGAATACGACTCATCACTTTTTACTTGTTCTTTCTTGTTTTAGAGCCATCTGACAAAAAGGGGGAAAATATGGACAGAGATAAGTCACTGTGTTAGAGAATAGGCAAGCAGGTTTCCCTTCATTCCAGGAAGAGGAGTGCCTTCACTCTGATAATAAACAGCAGTTGAACATACAGTGTATGTTTTACAGCAAAAACGGAAAAATCTGTGCTGCAAAAAATATTTATTGAGGATTTGGCTCTGAATGTAGAGTCTGTATCACAAAAATCTAGAGTAACACAAAGTCAGTGGAATGGGTAGAATTATCTGCTAATTTTGGTAAAAAGCTAAAAGAGAATAGCCTTAGCCCTTGTGCGCTAGTTAGCATTAGCTGCTAACATGGCAAGCTGGAGCAGCTAATACTACTACTGCTGAAAAAAAACTGTCCCACTATAACTTACACCCTGAAAACACTTAAAATAAAGCCTACAGCTAAATGAATAGTGCTTTTTGTTGGCCAACATAAGCTAGTCTACTAATCATCTAGAGCAGTAGAGTTAGCACAGTGTCATTAGCTTGCTGTTATCACTGAGGAAGAAGTAAGGGGATATGAGATAGAAGAAATTCAATAAACTCTATTAGAATGCAAACGTGCTCGAGAAAATTCCCATATCCTCTAAAATCCCACGCATGTCAGAGGATATGAATGTGTACTGGCCCTGTTATTTACCTGGTAAACATTAAAAAAAGAAACAATAAAGCTCAACCTTTTTTGACTGCTCACAAGCATTCAGAATACTGCACGTGTTCCTGCCGTATGTTTTGAAGACAGACAAAATGAAGTTACAAACTGATAATGCAAACATTCCTACATGTTTTACTCATATTTCAGACTTTATTACCTGATGTTAACAGTGGGCTCAATCAAACAGATAGTGAAACCTTCATGAAACCTTTTTCTTGTTTCTTGTAGAACGCTGGCTAGATGAACGTCGTTGTTTAGTTTTAGCGTGTTCATATTTAACTTCGCAGTCTGTCTCATTCCTGCAGAAAAAGGAGCAGCAGAGAAGGCCTCCTCCCAGGTATAGCAGTCCAGCAGACACCCAGCCAATGAAGAGTGAAGCTCCCAAATCTCTCCTTTGATCGTTGGCCAAGTCATGATTGAACATATCACTAATGATGGCGTTTGCGGTCCAGTTGACAGGTAGGGTCACCAAGCTAGCTGCAATGAGAAACAACACTCCAGAAGCTATAGCCATTTTGGTCTTTCGCCTTTCGTCTGGTATAAAGTTGGTGCACTTGCCCCCAACCACACCAAGCAGAATCCCAAAGAACTCAACGATGATAGCAAAAACAATTAACACTTTGGCATCCTGCAGGTCTTGAGGTAAGGTGAGCGTAGAATCATACTCTTTGCACTCCATCTCATCTGTAGGCAGCAGAATACAGTTCACCCACAAACCCTCAAAGATCACATAATCAGTGGCAGTGTCAGCATTATTTAAGTCTGAGACTTTCCACAATGGGAGAAAACAGATAACTATTGTCCCTAGAAAGCCGATGATGACTGAGACCAAACTGAGAATCTGTCTATAGCTAACTGCCATGATGAAAGTAGAGTAGTAAGAGAGTTTTGTAAGAGATGATTTCAGCAGGTATTAGTTTTTCTTGTCCACACAGAGGAGGTCGACTCTGGCTTTCTTTCTTACTGGTTAGAGAGTGTTAAAGGAAGTGACAGAGGAGGAGTTTTCTAGCATGAGATGAAACAGGTTTGTAAAGAAATCTCACCCAACCAGCTTATTTTAAAGCGCCTGTGAAAAAGACAGTTGAGTTTCACATGTGAAAACAAAGGCTGATATCACAAAATCAGAAAAATGCAGGCGTGCAAAAAAGCAATTATGAACAATCAGGGTTTGAATACTAGTGGGGGCACAGTAGGGGTTCCCAGGCTAGGCTACCTTGGAATATGAGTGAGAGCGAGTATGCTGAACTTGGGTATAGGCCCCCTTTTTTCAATTGTTGTGTTGCTGTGCTGTACTTAAATAGTACCTGGGGAAGGTAGGAAACCAAAACAAAGTGACGGCACATCTAAGAGCTCCGAGTGATGCCCCAGCAATCGGTCATGGTTGTAAATGTAAACAGAAGGGAGTTTGTTAAATAGTACATTTTTATATATGAAAATGTCAGTGATGACTAAAAGTAAAGGACTCTTTTAACTACCCAACTCTGTACTCAGTCACAAAGCTACTAAATTAGCTGCAAATGTTACAAGTTAAAATGGCTAAAAACGTTGTATATTATCTGGGCCGATATTTTATGTAGACAGCTCAACTTTATTTTGACTGCCTAACACAACTAGTGTCTTGAAAAAACTGACACATGTCCGACATGATTTCTGTGAGCTCATTATGTGATGTTCTCTAATAAATGTTGTGTAAATAGTTGTTAGCAATATGGAGGTTTTCCTTACACTTTGATTCTTTAATGCAAAAATCTACCAAACTAAATAAAAATAAATACATTTTTAGCCTGTTTGGCAGGAAGGATTTGCCACAAAACCTGTCTTTCACAAACACTCTCAAAACCAGATTTAGTGTTAGACTTTCCTTCTAGTTTGACATTATTGTAACTATTCTTGCAAACATAATGATGTTATATACTCATAAATGCCAAGTTCAAACCATGAATTTAAATCAATTACTTTATCATTAATAATCAAATTTTACCAGTCAAATTTGATATTAAACTGTTTTTAAATGTGCGTCCTTTAAATTCCACAGACATAAGAGAAACAATTTGTGTAAGTCTGTGTAAATAATATAAAACAACATAAATGGAAAAAGATGTATAGACAAATTGTGTAAAATCCCAGAAAATAAATACTGGTAAAAGAAAGAAAGGCAAGTTTTATGTGTTGAAAATAATTTGTGTTTTTAACATGTTTTCAAAACTTGTTTTAAATCCATTTAAATTTCTCCGAAAACTCAAATATATTGTGTAAGTAGTTTTCAGATGTGGTTTATCAGTTGTAATCAGTGATGGGATTGGTATTTTGGTTAGTGAACTAACACTTCAGAACCGGTTCAGTTAGTGCCACCCTGCTGCACCTGTCCACACGTACCCGGGTATTTTTGAAAATGGAAGTTTTCTATGCATTTGCACCTTCCGTCCACACGTAAACGCCGTTTTCGATCACTGAAAACTGAGCTCTCTAAAAACTCCGGCCAGGGTGGATATTTTCGAAAACTCTGTATTTGAGACAAAATAATGTTACTGTTAATTTTACTATCTGCAGTGTTTACAGACTTACATACACACAGTTACTGTCCCTTCCATTTTTCATTTTCTGCTTCTATGCGCCATCTCTGTTTACTATTTCCCGCCCAGACTTCTAGACTTCTGATTGGCCATCATTTCTACATGGTTAGGATTACATCGCCACCTGTTGCTTTGGCATGTTCCTGACACCGTTTTCCTTCGTTTTTGGCGTTTACATGTGGACGGAGATATTTTTCAAAACCGCACGTGTGGATGGGATTTAAAAAGAAAACGAAAACAGAAAGGCTCATAAAATGCATGTATTTTGTGTAAATTAAAAATGAAACAATTCAAATAAAGACACATCGTTGCTGCTTGGATGTGATAGTAAGTGTGAAAATAGAGAGACTGAGTGTCCAATCCTGAAACAGTCTGGCTGTGAAAGTACTTGGTGGAAAATTTTGTTTCAGTATCAACTCTTTATTTATTCAGAACTTTGGGACTAAATATAAATTGAATCCCTTATTAAGTTGTCTCACTTTAAATTATCAGCAGAAATGTGTGAGATTTATTCACAGCAGACACTAACATAGAGTTCCCAGCCAGAACACATCACTTTCAGAGTAACCTGATTGCCAAGTGATACTGTTGGATTAATGACTTGTAGAAGTTTGAATACATATGAGGAAGATTTTAGTGAGAATTTGGTTCATTGTGTGTAGGGCAGATATTTACTAAAAATAAATCAATTGCTGAAAGTGACCCAGATTCAGACTCTGAATTAAAACATCTCATGATTAAAACCCCCCAAATGGAAAGCAGATAAATGTCAAAATACATTTATTCAATATAAACTGGTCATATTGAAATATTGATACAGTATCATATTTTTGGTCAACACTCCATGAAATAAAGCATGCAAAAAAAGAGAAAAATAAAATACAGATAGAAAACAGTACAAAGGGTATAAATGTAAGCCAGACTTATTTGAGACTGTAGCGTGTAAATGTCACAACAAAATGAGAAACCTCAACATGATATTTATCACATCCATAAAATTTGAGCTCTTTAACAATGGAGCAGATTCACTTAGTTTCTTCAAATTTAACCGGACAGGAAGTTGGAAAGTCATTATTACTTGCATTTCAAAAGCACAGAACCAGCATACATGTATTATTATTACCATTATTTATGATACATAATGCATTAGTTTTTTAACAAAACCGTATATAAAAGAGTAAGATGAAAAAATTTATTTTTTTGAACAAGTGTCCTGACTTATTAAAATTAACGACTGCTTGTACTGCAGTTCTCACTTTGTCCTCTGTCTGCAGTTAACCTTGTGTGCACTCAGTTGACATCCATGGGCTCAGGCTCCTCTCTCTGAGAGAAGAACTCAAAGAAAGGCTTCAAACTCTCATCATCTTCAGCCACTGAACTGTTGACTACATTTCTGAACTCTGTGAGATTACGGCTCTCAACGAGCTTTTTCACACCAACCAAAAAGTCTTGCTGTCGAGCGCATTTGCAACCGAGGAATTCTCTTAACACATCAAACTTCTTTCTCTCCACCATTTGGATAATGATGTGCTCAATGATGTCAGAAAAGGGATACCCAAACTCTATGACACTCTGTTTTTGACCCCTCATGCCGGGGTAGACATACCCTCCTGAATGCATTGCAACAACATTGCCGTCCTCGTTAAAGACAGGAGAGCCGGAGGAGCCATTAAACATACAAGTCTCGTAAGTCAGAAGGTTTTTGCGCTGTTGAACATCAACTGCCACTTTTTCAAAGAAACTGCCAGTAACGAACTGGACAGGCTCTGTATTGTTATTGTAATGCCTTTCCACAACCCGACTCCGGTTCTCAGATGAAACAACCAAACAAGCATCAATATTTTTAGTTCCACCATCTGGATGGCCAATAATGCTAATTCCACCACTGTGACGAATGAATCCACAGTGTATAAGGAGACCACCAGGCAATGTCTGATCAGCACTGAGCTTTAACAAAGCCCAGTCAGTCCCTGACACGTCAGGTGAGTAATCATAGCCAGCAACCTTTTCCACATCTATCAGGCCATCGTTCTGGTCCAGACTTTCATAAGAGAAAGTGACAGTGACCTGCTCATTAAGCTGGCCGTTATTATCATCATAGAAATCTTTAATAACATGGGCATTTGTGAGGACGAATCTGCTGAACAGGAGGAACCCACTTCCTTTTGGTTTCCCATTTATTCTTACTTGACAAACAGAATGACTCAGTTCCATGAGTTTCTTCATTGTTTTCACTTCTCGGCGCAATTGAGCATTGCTCCCAAACTCCAGACGCAAAAGATTCTGGGTGAAATTAAGATCATGAGCTTGTTTCTTGCTGCCTTTCATTAAGCCTTTAAATTCTGAAGACAAACAACTTTGCATTTGTTTTAAAAAAGGTGGAGCCATATTTCCACACTGATCTGGTTTCTTTTCTGCTATGTTGTCAGTCTCTGACTTGACTCTGTTGGTATGCTGTGAAAGCTCCACATTCCCACCAGAATCACTTGCCCGAGAGTCACTCTCCAGCACGTAAGCGTCATCAAGACTGCCAGACTGACTTTCTGGTGGATTGGAGTTGTCGAGCAATGTGACCTTAAAGGTTTCACCGTCGAGATCATCAACCAGATTGCACATCTCTGCGTTTACCTCAGTGCTTGTGTTACAGAGCACACAATTCTTTTTGAACATGGTACTGAGAAAACGACCATCTCTTCGTAGAGCTTGTCTCACTTTTTCCCCTTTGTATGAGTAAACAGTAATTTCCTGCATGTCTTTTCTTAGTTCTGGATTTCTCAGGATTTTTACAATATTTGTACCTCCTCGTGTCATGACATGAAACACCACAAACTTGCCAGATTGTCTCTTTTTGTACGAATAATCAGAGCCGCTTATTGGTTTCTTTGCTTTCACAAACTTCAGAGACAGACGTTCATTTTTAATTGTGCTGCATGGAAAGTGTGAAGCGATCCCTTTCCCATTTCTTGCAATAACAAGCTCTTTGCCCTTCTGCTTTGCTGCAGTTGCTTTGAAATTTGGACTTTTCCTCAGGCAGTCCTCAATAGTTTGCGCTTGATTGCAGGTATGGGTATAATAGGTCTTCCTGTAACTCCACTCAAAAGAATGAGTTAGATGAGGCTCCACTTCCTAGGAACAAAACAAAACAAACAAAAAAAAAAAATCAGACCTCACTTACAGGTGAATCTTATTATCTTCAATTACAACTATGTTCTTAATTCACTTTGCATTATTAAAACATTCCTAGCTATCAAAAATATGTACACCTGTAACTCAATTAAAATGCCTGAAAATGTGTGGGTGTTTTATCCATTTCTTGTTATTGCCAACACAGAAAATAAAGAATGAATAAACCTTTACCTTTGCAACAGGACTTAGATAAGGAGGTGGGACATTTTCCTTATCCTGGGAGCGTGTTGATTCCTAGAAGTGGCAGAGAATAATATTAACACAGATGTATTATACAGTTTTTTTGAAATAATGTCCATTATAAGAGATGGGTACAATTGCTAAACTGATGTAGTTAAAAAGCACTGCGAGTCCATTTCATCTGCTTTGTTGTGCAATGACTAGAGCACTGGAGAGGCAATGAGAAAACTGTCAAAAATGGAATGCTTTCCGGAGACCAATACAGTTTTGCTATGGTCCTCATCATTGCTTGTACCATGTGCATTCAGGACACACAGGCAGTCAAGTTCCTCTAGGATGGAGCATCTATATGAGCAATGGTGTGTGCTCAACAACTGTAAAACAAGTCTTTTTGGTGGTCTTGTTGCCTCTCCAGCGCACCCGTTGTCCCTTTTTGCACTAAAGCAAATTAAACTGATTCACAGTGACTTACGCTCATTGCCTGGTTAAGATGAACCCATTTTGTATTATACTGTTGATTATAACGTTTAAGCAGTGTACTGTATATACACAGTAGCCTCACATATCAAAACATACTTGTACATAAATTCACCTCTAATGGTTTTAACTGATGTATAAACTTAAGTACAGGAAGAAATCAGCACCTTAAAATGGTCTCTTGGCAGATCATTTCTGCTCGTCATACTTCCTGTTGAATTTGACAGATACTGCAGTTTCTTACCTAAAGAAAAGTGATGTTTAATCAAATACACAATACATTTTACTGTGTGCATGATTGTCATGTGATTTATTAAAATCAACTTCAACACCACAGGAAATGCATAGAAACACAAAAGCAGATATCCAATGCCAGTTGTAGATTACAGAAGTTTAAAAAACATTGAGTTTCATTACATAACACCACACATAATTCTTAAATGTGACAATATCTGAAGATAATCCAAAACAAAATTCATTAAAATGCAACCCCGCCCCCCAAAGAAAACCTTAGCGTTAAAAACAATTAACGCATCTATGGGTTTATAAAAACAAGCTAAGATAAAATGCATACATAAAACAAGTATCTGCAAGTGTTACATACTCCAGGAAGTCCAGGGGATTTAAAGTAACAAAAGTGTAAGCGGGAAGGAGGGGCAAATGGTCAATTACAAAGCTACAAGAGACGGTGGAGCTACAGCGACACCTAAGAAAATGAATAAATAACCACCCCCAGCCACCAGAAGTTAAATTACTACTGCTCTTTGTTTTGATAATGAACCACACGCCAAACACACTGTAAGGAGGATGAGGCACCCTGTCTGGGTCTCCTCTCTCCGACTGACAGCAAGGGCAGTACCTAAAACAGAAAAGACCAAAACACACTCAGGCCAAAGTCACAGTAGCCCCATTGAGGGTGCTTACAGCCAAACTACTGAAATCATAAGACACTGGTGCATGTTTATTCAAACTTTCATGTCTAAGGCATGCATATTAGAGATTTATCGGATGTTGTGTTTGTATTGCAATAATTAAAGTATTCAGTTCTGAAACTTAAAAATAAATAAATAAGAAAATTAAATAGTTTTAGAGAACAAACTAAACAGCAAAGCACAAATCTGCTCTAAAAAGAATAAAAGATTTAAATAAAACATGCAGGAACACAGTAAGTCTGCAACACACGCACACTGCGGGATATTAATATTGTGCGATTTCAAAGTGACTCAAGACAGCGGTGCGACATCTGGATGTACCGTTTACCGTAATTTGTTGTGAAAAGCACAAACGCGAGCAGTACTCGTCAACATGCGTAGGCTATCATTAGCAAAACGTAGAGGTGAGGCGATAAAGATGATTCTAGTTGTAAATAAACCCGTGTTTTTTCAGCCAACAGTAGATTGAGACATTTAAAATGTCCTCTCAGTCACACCCGTCTCTTATGTAGCAGGACCTCCCATTTGCTGGTGTGCGCATGTTTACGTACTTTAAGAGTTAATAAAAATTGACGAACAGGGGCAGCTTAAGCCCTAAACTGCTCATTTTCGTTAAACTTTACGGTTCTTTTTCTGTTTTGTTTGTCTGAACACTTACCTAAAGCGCGAAAACCAAATGCAGTGTAGCTTATGGAACAGCGGAGTAAAGAGACCTCTCTCTGCTACTACAAACACAGGCAGTTAATTTCGCGCCTTTTTCGCCTAATTTCTGCGTGTTTCCTGTTGGCTGCACCGGCAAGAAACAGGCAGATCGCCACCTAGTGTACCAGAGTGTGTAACACAGAGCAGACAAAGCTGCAGGACGAGATTCAAAGGCAAATTCTCCGTACATACAAACAAAGTAAAGTAATATTAATAAAAAGGATATTCAGTCAATATACTTATACAATTTAAAGTAAACAGGGTGCATTATTGTTATGGTGTGAAAGACAAATATCACATATGTACATTAAAAATAAATAACAGCATTAAGGAATATTACACGTTTAATTTTAGTTTATTTTGACTTGTAAGTGCATCCCTGTGGTACTCTTAATCCACTTTAATTTTTTTCTAACTTCTTTCATGAACTTAGTAACTTAATAGATCAGTTTTAAACTGAATCTGCATTAGCTGCATTAATTTTTGCCTTTGTCCCTCAGATACTGCAGACTAATACAGGAGTAAATCTTTGCTTAATTCTAATCAATGTTAACACCAAATCGTGAATTGGCTGGCACTTACATAGCTGTTTTCTACTCTTACTGAACACTTACGTTTAAAAAAGAGCGTTATTCTGCCCTTCCTCTTCTGTCACATCAAACCTGTCCTCCTTCACTACATCCATGAATCTTCTCTGTTTCTTACTCTTTACCTTCAACATCCCTCCTCTGCACATGTCCCAACCATCTCACACTTCTCTCAGCCTTCTCCCTCTAACTCAGATGTAGTGGTTGCCTCCAAACTTCTCGACCTCAGCTTTCTTTTTCTTGTACTCCTTTCTAATCTTATTATGGAAATGAAAATTTCCTAAAAATTGCAAGTCCCTAAATCGTTTTCTTTACATTAAAACCTGGTAGCATTTTTTTCCAATGTTAATTGTGGGTTTAGTTTAGCAAAATATATAACTTTGAAGGTCTTTCCAAAAAGTTAAATGTTCAACAAGAAAAACGTAACATATACTCTGTCGCAAAAGTGTTGTAAAAAGAAAAAAAAAATCAACATTTATATGAAATAATAATAAATAACAATGAAAAAAGACAATATAACAATATGTATATTATATTAGAACAAATGATAGAAGTTTTCCAGCGGAACGACTTCAGCCCTGTATTGTATTCTTGTTACGTAACAACGGAGCCCTTAACGTAGCAAGACGCCGGGACGTCTCCTCTGACGTTTTTTAAAGCGACAACAGCCGCTTCAGGCAACAGCCTCGTTCTCGACACTAGTCCGGATGCTTCAGCGTTAATTGAGCTAAACCACAAGACCAATTTAAACCGCTACAGACACCTACCGTCAGTTAAACATGGCCAGTACAGAGGTAAGGGTGCAAACGACTTACGGCCATTGGCGCGTTTGTTGTTTTAACAACCAGCTGGACGTTTAACAACAAAAGCAAGCTGTCAAACTGGGGTCTCTTCTCCATTGAGGGCATATCAGCTAACAACAAACCAACCAAAGGCACGGAGTTTGAGCTTGTAAAGTTCATGCTTTTAGCTATTTGCAGTTTTTCTTTACTTTTTTCTTCTCAGGGAAGTAAACTCTGGGGAGGTCGATTCGTTGGAGACACCGACCCTATTATGGAGAAGTTCAATGCGTCAATCGCTTATGACCAGAGGATGTGGGATGCAGATATCCGTGGGAGCAAGGCTTATGTTAAAGCTCTGGAGAGGGCAAAGCTGGTCAGCACGGATGAAATGGAGCAAATCTTACACGGAATGGATCAGGTGAAGTTGCAACATAAATCGCGACTAAGAAAGATAGTTCAGGAGGAACCACAGGCTGACAGTTGCAGAAAAATCACATTTATGTGCACTCAAATGCATTGTGGCCATGTGTATCACTGCCGTCCCTTTGGCTGGTTAATAGATGACAGCTGAAAATGTGCCATGGTGCAGGATTCCTCTCCTGAGTGTGAGCTGCACAATGGTGTCATCATGTGACATGTGTCAGCTGCTACACAGCCTTAGTTCTTCTTTCATGCAGCTCATTTTTCAGGGCGCCCTCTCAGTCCTGAGGTTCTCCTTTATTGGTACGTTTGTCATTATGTAGCCAGGACTGACATTCATTCAGTTATAGTCATGCACAGTCATTTAAAAGTTTCTATGTGTTAATACATTTTATTCAAGGGTGTGTGTGTTTTTTTTTTTTTTTTTTTTAATTTTTCCCCTTTTTTTTTTTTTTTTTTTTTTTTTGGGTTTTAGGGGTTTT